>JAURVB010011760.1:0-117758 GCA_033002965.1 Piper betle | reverse complement strand
TATTTGACACGAAAAACCCACTTTGTTCCTATAACATTCATGGCAGAGGATTTAGAAACTAACTCCCATATTTGATTTTGTAACGACCTAACCCAAAGTGCAACGTAATGGGCTAAGTCATTTCTTTAAAATGGGTACCCCAGAAATTAAAGATCTATAGTCCATTCCCACTTATAAATATGATCTTCTCCCAATAGGTATTAGATGTGGGACTAAATTGAGGGATCTCACGGATTTTCCTCTAAAGCCTAAAGTTCCTCTTTCATAGCCTGTAGCCAATCAGGATGATCAAGAACTTCTTTGATAGTATGAGGTTCAAGGACAATGTCACCAGGTTTGGTTTTTACCATCAGTGCATATTTTGGATTAGGTTTAACAATACCTAACTGAGACCTGGTGACATGGAGTGACAAGGTTTGACACTAAGCACTAAATGATCATGACTAGTATCAGGAGAAGAAAGAATGGAAGATGAACAAACAATAGTAGGAACTGAGAATTCAGAGGAATCAGGATGGAGCAAACCAGGAGATGACTATGAAGAAGAAGATGGGGTGACAATACTAGTAGGACTAGTGTCTAATTGAGCAATTGTGAAATGAATCATGTCCATGTAAGTTGAAATGTTTGAGCTAGGTGGAATACAATGAGATCCCTTTGCAGAGAAACAAACTTGTAAGGAAAGGTATGTTCATCAAAGAGAACATCTCGAGAGGTAAAGAATTTCTTAGAAGGAGTATGATAACAAAGATAGCCCTTGTAGTGAGATCTACAGCCAAGAAAAACACAAGGCAAAGAACGTGGCAAAAACTTGTGACCATTTTGAGACCTTAAACAAGGATAACAAGAACATTCGAAAACTTTGAACAATGAGTAGTGAGGCTGTTGTTTGAATAAATCAAAATAAGGAGAAATGTTTTGTTTTAAAACAGATGAAGGTCTTCTATTCATAAGATAAACCGATGTGGAGAAATTTGTGTCCAAAAATGGGATGGAACATCACTATGAAACATTAAAGACAGACCAACTTCCACAATTGTGCAAATCCTTCTTTCAGCGCTACCATTTTGCTGAGGTGTATGTTGACAAAAGACTTGATGAATTATACCATAGGATGAGCAATAAGATTGCATCTTGGTAGACATGAATTCACCACCACCATCAGATTGTAAACATTTGATATTTGTAAAAAATTGTCGTTAAACATACATATCAAAAGCTAGAAAAACAGAATAGAAATCTAATTTATTACGTAAAGGATAAAACTATGTGAACTTGGTACAATCATCAACAAATATGATATAGTAGCAAAAATTGTCAACATAAACAATAGGAGCTGGACCCCAAAGATCACAATGTACTTTATCAAAAGGATTAGGACAACAAGTTGGATTGTTTGAGAAGGGTAATGGAGTGGACTTTGCTAACTTACAATTGGAACATAAAAAAAATAATCATCTGCATTTTCAAAGTCTATTAAAAGTTGATTTTTAAGAGTCAAAAGTACATCAGTAGAACAATGCCCTAACCTAGAATGCCAGAGAGACAAAGTCAGTTTTTGAAGTTTGCTAGAATAATAGCCAAAATGCTGCAACTTGTTAATCTTGTAGAGACTACCAACTTTAGATCCTTCAAGAATCACTCGTCCACTCCCTCTATTAATAACAGTAAAACCAGTAGCAGAAATTGAAAAACACAATTGAAGTTAGTTGTAAACTGGTTGATTGATAATAAGTTTTGCTTTAAGTCAGGAACATGCAAAACATTCTTTAAGGTAATAGATCCAGAGGAAGTGGTAAGAATAATATTACCAATATTCTGAATAGGCAGCTTGTTTCCATTTCCAATTAAAACACTTTCAAAGCCAGGATAAGTGGTATAAGTATCAAAGATATCTAGAAAAGGAGTCATATAAGATGACGCACCTGAATCAGGAAGCCATTGAGTAACATCATTAGTCTTAATTTGAAGAGCACTAAGTGCTTGCTGAGCAGCTTTGGAATCATACTGAAGAGATGAAAAACCTCAAAATTCCTTGTTGAATCTTTTGAAACACTTATGAGCATTGTGACCAGGTTTAAGAAAAACCCTAGGTGCCTCCTTTAATTCTTCATCATTTTGAATAGGTTGCTTAGGACTAAAGGCTGCCGCATTGGAAGTTGGCGAGAGTTGTGTTGTGTGTATGGTGGTAGTAGCAGGAGCAAAACCTCTCTTGTCAAAAGAGAACGGGAGAAAATGACTTGGATGTCTGGCTTTTATGAGCAGCAAATGCAACTGGAAAGACACCATCAGAACCAGATTGAAGAAGAATCTGAGACTCTTAACTATGTAGCATGGATAAAACTTAAGAATAGTCAGGTTAAGGAGGCCTAAGAATCATGGTTGTAAACATCTGGTAGTTTGTTCCCAGTCCATTTATCATCCAAAATGATTTTCGATCATCAGATGGAGGCTTTCCAATTGCAACAAGTTCATCGCAAATTGTTTTGTACTTCCAAAGATAGTCATCAAGAGAATCACACTGCTCACGCTTTAGAATTTGCATTTGATGATTTACAGCAAGTTCCCTATCCATTGTTTCCTTTACAAACTTGGACTTTAAGACATTCTAAACATCAGCAGCAAAGTCAATTCCAATAATTTGAGCTAAAATTTCTTCACTTAAAGTGCCAAGGATCCAACCTTTGATCAGCTTATCAGTTCTCTTCCAAACAAAGTAATCAGAATTTGGCATTATTTATGTAGTAGAATCAGGCAACTGATGAAATATAGTTTGGGATGGTGAAGGAATTGTATCATCCAAAAACCAATGCATCCTTGAGATTCAATTAGATTTGTAATATAAGATTCCCACATTAGAAAATTCTTTGCATAAAGACGAAGAGTGACATAGAAAGGTGCATGAATATGAATAGGATAGGGATATTTCATCACAAATTGTGAAGACAATGAACTAAAAGCATTAGGATGTCCACTAGTATGCTGGGAACCAGTAGGAAGCTATGGATATGACAAAACAGGATCAGCAAAAGAGGAGTTCATAGAAGAATCCAAATTGAGTGATCGATGAGATTCGTTAGAAGAAATTGACGCCATAGAGACAATAAAATAATCGTAGCAGAAACAACAGAGAAATCGTTTATGAGATATTACCATAAAGATGGCAAGATCACAACAAATTGATGCAGGAATAGAGAAAATAGAGAAGCGGACTTTGCCGCTAAGAGAAGACCTTGCAGCTAAGAACAGCAGAAAGTATAGACCTTGCCACTAAGAGGGGCAGCCCTTGCTCTGATACCACGAGAACAACTTAATTTTTATTAAGAAGAATCGCATTACTGATACCATGAGAACAACTTGATTTTCATTAAGAAGAATCGAATTACTGATGGTTTGTATTTACATGACTTGGTCAACAAAACTCTCAACATTCCTAATTTTAAACCAAATGTAATTACATAAGTACCCTCAACATAACTTTATACATTAATAGATTTAACAAGCATATCTTATCAAAACTCAAATATCTCCAATCGAATTATATTTCTTTGGCTTTGTGTGAATCACATGTTAAGAACATAACTACTATACCCACAATGAAAGTGTGAAAAGAAAAAATGCAGACCAAAAGAGAACAAAATGTCAAAACTTCTTTTAAAAAAAACATGTGAGACAATGGTTCCAATTCTTTGATGACTGGATGACATTGATTAAAAAAAAATTCCAATAGTGCAAACACAAACTAAAAGGAAAATCCAACAAACACTACAAGTGTAATGCAAAAGAAAGTGCAAGTCATTTTCTGTTTATTTAGTTCCTTGATAACCTGTCATAGCAGATTTCACTTCTGTAATAATATATAATCACTGTTTCTCATTTTGATTAAACAAGAGTTTCCATTACATTTCATAGGTTCAAATGTTAAACGGACCAGCCAGTGTGTGAAGATTTTAAGCTAGCTATAAAGAGTGTCAAATATTAACTGCCTTATTAAAACATCTATTACGACAAGTGAAAATAGCCAACATGAAAAAAATCTTCATAAAACAACTTAACCATTCTGCGTCACTTAGTAATAATTCGCAAAGGCACCGTGGTTCCTCTTCATATTCAAAATCAAGCACCATAAACAGCGCAATTGAACTGAAAAGAAAGCACCATATAAGCTTAGCAATGACTTCTTGATATCCTTATCAATGGCAGGCGAAGACGAAGATGAAGAAGGGGAAGGCAGAGAAGAAGTGACGTCGTCCTTAGCTGCTCCACCGAGCTCTGCCTCGCCCTCCGCCACCATCGTCGTCGGGGTGTCGGAGGCATCCGAAGTGGCGGCAAATCTGAAAGAGCGGGAGCGCGAGGTCGGTGGAGGGAGGGAAGGGGAGAGAGTCGGCCGCGGCCATGGAGGGGAAGGTCGGGGCAAGGACTACTAGAGTTTGCATTCTTTGCTTCGTCTCCTTCTTCCACCCAAGAGAAGAAGCAACTCATGTGGAAGTGGAACATATTTCTTGCAGGTAAGGGGTGGGCCTATCCATAATTTTCTCAACAACACATTATCACCCACTTACAAGCTCACTAATCATTGGTGTCCAATTCATAAAATGATTAATAATGAATGGCTAATGATGCTTTTTTAATGTTAAAAATTGATACCCTAATAATTTTTTTGGTAGTTCTGAAAGTTATAGTTAGATGTACTA
This sequence comes from Piper betle, assembly GCA_033002965.1. NCBI lineage: Eukaryota > Viridiplantae > Streptophyta > Magnoliopsida > Piperales > Piperaceae > Piper > Piper betle. Next base: position 113,064 of record JAURVB010011760.1, on the reverse strand, counting down.
GTTGAAATCATGGTTGCATGAATCGGAATTGGAATCGGAATCGGTTTTCCAGGGAGTCGGAATCGGAATCGGAATCGGTCTGAATCGGCCAAGAATCGGCCAAGAATCGGTTCAGTTGAATCGGTCTAAATTAATTTAATCGGTCATATATAATAATTTGACAATTTATAATATAAATATATTAAAATTAGGTATTGATGTTATTTTGATATTATTCTATATATTATAGTTTCTGATATTTTTAAATATTTTTTAAGATTTTTTTAAAATTATTTAGAATTAATTATTATTTTTGACTCGAGTTAGACTCGAGTCAACTTTTAATTACGAGAATGCCACTCTTTACCCCCGCCGTCGCCGCCGCTGCCGGCCCGGTCGGCGGCGAGTCTTGAGGCGGCGATGTCGGAGGATGTCGGCAGCCCGGTCGGACGAACAGTCAGCGGCCCGCAGCCGGCGGCGAGGCGGCCCGGAGCGGCGGCGAGTCGGCGGCGAGTCACGGCGATTCGTGCGTCACAGCCCGATTCGGTCCGGCCACACTTCGGCGGCGACGTTGCGAGGTCGGCGGTGAGGTCGGTAGCCCGGTCGCAGGCGAGCCCGGAGTCGGGGAGCACGGCGGGGGCGGAAACGGGGCGGCGGCGGGCGGACGAGCGGCGGCGGTGCGGGGGGAGCGGGTTTGATTTTAGGTTTTTAAAATCTAAATTACCATTTTACCCATGCTTAAATAATTTAATAAAAATCATACCTAGGATATTTTAGTAATTTCATTAAAAAAACTAATTCCGATTTAAATCGGCTGATTCCGATTCCGAGTTAAATCGGTCGGAATCGGCCGAGTTCGGCCGATTCGGGGCCGACCGAGTCGGCCCCGAAATCGGATCGGCATCGCGCCGATCCGATTTAAATCGGCCGATTCCGCACGGAATCGGCCGATTCGTGCAACAGTGGTTGAAATAACCAACGAAGCCTTTCTTAAAAAAAATATTGTAACAGATTAAAAATCTTCATCACAACACAAATATCTATTTTTATTTTGTACAATTGGTCAAAAACTAAATAGCTAGGGCGGCAATGAGTCTAGCCCGTGCTCAGCCAAAGCTTATTCAAAATACTTGAAATAGGAGCCAACCTCCGAACCAAACCTAACCTCGAGCTTAAGTTTTGTTTAAATTCCAAATATGAATCTAATTTATATTGTTAAAGTAAATCGACAATATGATAGCATTTTACTGGTAATCTAATGTGAAGTACATTACACTTGTTAATGAGTTTAAGTTACAAATTTAATATAAATATTTTCTATCCTTTATTTATTAGGCACAAAAGCTTGTGAATCTGATTTACGCGAGTGATGGTTGTATATTCCAATTAACAGGCTTATAGTGTTTTGGATTTACATGAGTGATGGTTGTATATTCCAATTAACAGGCGTATAATGTTTTGTAGACTCGACGTGTTTTCTATGCTGATTTGTAAATAGTATAAAAATTATGTTAATACAACTCATGCTTAAAAAACTCATCTCACGAACTTTGTTTTGAGGCTATTGATCTCGTGACTTTAAGTTTGTTTATGCCCACATTGTACCTAATTCAATGATTCTACAATTCTTGAAGTTAACAATATTATTATTAATGGACACCATTGGTTCTCAAAGCTACCAAAAAACCGGACAAACATCAAATATATAAACAACTGGCTCGGTCAGGGAGAAAGGAGAAAGAAACAATTGACTTGGTCAGATAATCATTGGTAATCGTGAGGGAGAAAGGGGGTTTGTCGGATGGAGGTGCCGACCAATCGAGGAAGAAACTTGTAATGACATTCTAATAAATAAAATTTGACTTGGTTTCAACACGGATCAATACTAATAAATAAATTTTAAAAAATATAAAATAAAATATCATAAAATAAAATAATTGTGTCTAAATCAAATGACATGATTTAGACCTATTAACCAGCCAAAAAATAATAAATAACATATCTTAATGCAATAACAGCCTAATTCTAATTTTATGGTCTACTTTAAATTAAAAAATAGGTGTACTCTTATATACTCTAATAAATCATTCTCATTGCATTATCAGCCTCATCATCATATGTTTAGGTACACATGACCTACCCTTATGACTCATAACACATGATCAGTCTTGACTTATTATGTATATTTTGAAATTGAAAATAACGATCGAACCAACTGGTTTTAATTATAAAACTTTAACTTAAGTCATGAGTTTTACAGATGATACAAGCTTGTTATGTTTTTTTTTTTTTGGGGAATTGTAAGGTGATGACTTTTATCGATCATGAACTTGTTAACTTTACAAGCTTTGCATGTCAAACTGGTACATGTGTAGACCATAAGTGTTTGCATTAAACCATCTAGGTTCTCATATTATTTCTGTTTTTATACTTTATACACAAAATCACAGTCAGCAATACTCAATTACTCACTGCTATGTGCGTATAGTGCATAAATATTTACTAATAATTAAATCAGGGCATATATATGACTCAAGTTAAAAGAAAGAATAAAACAACTTAAGTCCAAACAAAAATTTATAACACTCTGAAGGTACTTCAAGTCCTAATGTAATGTAGCCCGCACAATGAAAAATAACAAAAATAATTTTACGACCATTGTTCATATTTTATTTGCATTAGTATTACTCCACTAAGGACTAGAAGTATTAGTTATTTCGTTAATTTTGTTATATAATAGAATGTGGTACTAAGATATAAAGCAACCTATCTAAAAACCTTTAAGGATAACTCCAAGGAATTGATTAACTAAGGAAATAATTTTATCATCATCAATATTTGCAGTGAAGCTATTAATATATAGTTCACAACACTACTTAACACATTTGGCATGGACTGATTGTAGCTATCATTATAAATATAAAATCACCACGAAAAAATAGTTTTATAAACCTTGATATCACCACTATTAATATCACCGTTAACTTTTGCAATTATATTATTTGTGGCAAGAACAAATTACATGGTATCAACAAGTAAAAAACCTAAATTATACTATTAAGTGTTAAATTTCAATTTAATTAATATAATTATAAATATTTAAGTATAATTTATCAGTTTTTCTGAATTCTTAATTTTGATAGAATTATACTCTAGTATTTTGTTAGTACTAAATAACAAGAATCAAGTATTGATGGGTCTATGCGTGAACATCAGGACAAGAAAATCTAAAGCACGAGCGAAAAAATTCATATTTAAAAAGTTAATATATATTTTTAAAAAATATTTTTACTCGGCGTTGCCAGCATTTATCGAAGGCAACCGCGTCAAACGTTTTCTTACCAAGTCAAAGAATCAAGTTGCTTTGACAAAAGTCAATACAGTCCAGCCTGTTGTTAACAGACTACTGTGTTGGACTTTGACTTTTATTGACCATAAATTTGACAAGATACTCACCGCTGCATAGACAAACCGCTGGGAAAAAAAGTAAAAAAACAAAAAAACAATTGTTTCTTATTCAGAGCACATTTATTCTTTTTAAAGACAACCCACTTGTACAGTCGAGCGCGAGGTCCACCGAAAAATACAGATCCATTCGAAGTTGTTTATTAAAGATTCTAATCCGAGTTTCACACTATGTGGTGTCCGTTTAGCTGATATGAAAATAATATCAATAACATGAAAATTTGAAAATTACCAACCTAATTTAAAAAATAAATTTAATAAATAATACATAAAAAATAATATTACTTAAATTATTTTGTATTTAAATTAAGTATAATTATATCTAAATAAAGATATAAAATAATCATGATTACTTTTGCGTGGTTTATCTACGTGCACTTTTACGTGTAATTAATTTTTTATATTTTTCTTATGTCAAGAGATAAGAAAGAAGAAAATTTATTTTATATATGAAATTTACTTAATGATAATAATAATTAATTTTAATATAAAATAAAATAAACATATATAAATTTTTTTTAAAATATATTACACATATATTATTTTTAGTGAAGTTGATCATTTTAAATTTTATGTCATAAATAATAGTTATTGGCCTCAAATTTCGCACGGATGATATTTTTTACACCAATTTAAAAGTTGTTGACTCTGTTCTTACTGTACAATATGGTGCGAGCTCTAGAATATCTGCTCAATAATCTGATGTGGAAGTTATTCTCTATACTTTACGGTTTGCATTGGAAAGTTGTATAACAAATACATTATTTTTGTCAGATTATCTTGCACGGACTTTCATAAACACCATTCAGAAGTTCACTTCCCTATTGCAGGTGTTTTGGATAAAGCATTTGAATTTTGTAAAAAACATAACTTTAGAGTTCTTTGGGAACCAAGATATTGTAATGTTCTAACTCACCATTTGGCTGAAGCTGCAACTGTTATAGGCTTAATTATTGTAATGTATCTTTGACCTCTGTTTTATCTCCTTTATTGTAATAATACTGTATTAAGTTGTGTTGGAAAAAAGAGTCAAGATTTATTCATATGTATATATTTTTTCAATAAACTGCATGTATGAGGCCAACAATTACATCCCCAAACCTTTTAAAAACGCCTAAAAAATCCCTTAATTAAAGAGGGAATTCAAACAACGTAAAAATATTTTTTTATCGAATCTGCAACTTTAAAGGAGAAAACAAGTCTATAATATAAAATATAAAATCAAAATTAAAATTAAAATTTGGTTAAAGAGTAGGAAAAGTATGGGAATATTGTAAGAGACGAATAACTTCATGATAACACTTTGGCAAGTCCATGTCATAAAATGGAGGACCGACAAATACTAGATATTAATGAAAAATGCCCTACAAAGAGGTTTACAAAAGTAGATGTATACATATGTAAAGAAGAAATAACCAATAAAATACAAAATTGTAGCTTAGGTAAATTTACGAAAAAAGGTTTTTCGATTTATAATTTATGATTTAGGGAATTATTTTATATATTCACGATTTGAGAGGAGATGAATTGAATAATTGATGGCTTTACCCTAAAAAATATCCTGGGTCAAGCATAAAATAGAATTAGTCGTGCCTTTTATAGTTTTAACTCCTTTAATTGACTCCCAAACTCCTTAAGTCGACCTTACACCATAATTTATTGAATCAAATTTTATAAATGATTTAATGTGACTAAATATATTATCTTCTTTTAGATTAGCTAAATCAAAATTTTGAAGTAATATAAATCATATATTTATCAATTTAATGTATCAAAAGATCAATATATACCAATTTTATATAATTATTTATTTTTATAATTAAAAAATTAATATAAATGACTCCAAGTAGGCTTAGAGTTAACTTAGAGTCGATTTTAAATTAACTCCACTCCATGATACGTCGATTTGTTTCAAAATTTGAGTTTTTAAATTATGATCGCTTTAAAGGGGTAACATCATTAATTCAACACTCCATTCTACTCAAATTATGAATATATAAACTATCCACTTAAATTATAAATTACACTTTTTTGTAATTTTTTCTTTTGTTTATTCTAATTTGATATATGCAAATATTTTATTTATTAAGGGGAAATATAATTTTTATCAAGTAAGTGCGAACATGGAGTTAGTGTCTGACCCGTACGGATCATTAAAAACATTATAAATCATTGATATTTGAAACTTCGAACTTTCCTTTTCAGTGCTTAGTTACTTGTAGCCAATTATAAGCAAGTTTCTATACCAGGAATTAATATTAATGATGAATATATAAAAATATAATATAAAAATGTAAAGATAGAGTTAAAGTTAAAAGTGATAAACATAAAAATTAGAGATAACTCCGTGACCATTTTTTTCTAAAAATTTCAGATACATTTTTTTTAAAAAAATTGATAGAAGTGCACTATGAGGAGCACTGCGCTAAAACGTTTCCCATTCACCAACGTTTAATTTAATAATTTCACAAGCAAAAATCTATTTTATAAATAATGAAAAGACACAAACCTCAACATCTAAGTAGAATGTGTCAAATTAATTAAGTCTCTGTTTGGTTACTACAAAAAAAATGTAAATGATATGAAGATTAAATAGTCAACTTAATAAAATTAGTTTATATATGATATATTTAAAAAAATTAATATATTCTCATTTTGTGTTAAAATTAATCATAATATCGAGAAAGAAAAATTTTCTTTTTCTTATCCATGTGCTTTATTTTTTTATCATGATTATTTTTTACTTTCTTCGATATAATCATACTTAATTTATATATAAAATAATTAACTTAATAATCTTGTTTACAAAAACTATATTAAATATAGCTAGTCATACTAATTTCACAGAAACCAAACAGACGCTAAAGCTAGTTCACGGTAATCTCTGAGAAATTTAATATTCCATGTATCACGCTTGATTCGTTGACGAATATATAGATAATTAAACAAGAAGACAAAAATGATACATCGTACTTAATTAATTTAAGTTCATACCTTGATTTTCATCTTCTTAAACAGTATTACTTTTATTTCAGATATGGCTTACACTCAAATCGATCCTCTCGCCAACATTCGGCAGATGCATATGAAAAATTAATGGTTCATAAACAGCATTGCAAAGACAGCGCCATGAACTTCAATTGCTCGTATCAGAAGTTTGTGTTGCAGGGTAGCCAATGCCATGGCGTCTGTTAGGGAAAACACTGAAAACAATGCTGGAAAGAGCTCCGATCCCCGCTGGCACAGACATGAGTAGCACTTTCTGGTTGGACTCCAACGAAGGATAGTAGCAACCCACCGTGTTAGGATCCATCAAACTCATCACTCCAAACACCACGAGGGAGAAGAAAGCATGCACAAAGTCTCCTAATTGTAGCTTATACGCGGAAAGATTCATGGCCGACGCATTCGGGTCTGAGAAGGACCACAGCCCGCTCTTGGTGGCGACCCCGTAGTACACCTTCCCGTCGGCGCCGGTGTAGCTGTCGGTGAAGCAGGAGAAGCAGCTGGAGAAGCAGCAGACGGCGAGGAGAGCACCGGTCAAGTACTTGTTCATGGTGTTGCATTGACCGTAGTTGGTGAGGAGAGGGGAGAGGAACTGGTACATGAATACGGTTCCGGTGGGGAGGAGCCTTATGAGGTTGCCGATTCCTACAAATGTTCTGTCGCGGAAACTCTTGGTGGTGGTTTTCTTGGGGGTAGTGGAGGTGCTGGCCATGTTGGGCTTTGCAGCTTGTTCTTTATCGTTAATGGCGGTACTCATGTAGGTTGTGGGTATGACAATTTATAGGCGACATTGGGGGAATGGTAGCTTTTGGGTTTTGCTGAGACAAGGATTTCGTACACGCTAAATGGGGATTGGCGGTTTTGTTTTGCTTCTACTCGTCGCCATGATTGCAAGGTTTCTGCTTGCCCTGCTTCTTGGTTTCCTCTGATACAACTATAAAAGCTAATGCGTATTGGTTGGCTGATGGTGTATCAGTTTGGAGTGAGGCAGCGATTGTGTTCGGAGATGGTGCAGTTGAGCGGTGAATTCAATGTATTTTTAAGGGAAAGATGGTGCTTTAAGGATTTTGTAGGGTCCCTTTCCTTCCAATTCGTCTTATGCTTGCCCTCACCAGTACGTCTGCTAAATGCAGTACTTCTTAGTCAGCAATGGAACAGTATTTTACAATAGGTTTACCTTATAAGTGGCACCACAAATGATGAGCAGTCTGATTTCATTTGCTCGTTGAGGTGAACAGTATCACCGTCGCCTCCAAGTTAAATGTAACATAACCTCAGAGACAATTCAACGGCTTAACTCCCACTCCGTCACACTTACTGCGGAAGAAGACATGTTAGTTAAGATGTCAGCATCATGGGAACGATCGTAAGACAAGAGCTGAGACTGGTGGCTTATATGTTAGTCAGGGCTAGATATAAACACTCCCGTTAATTCAATTCATCAAGCCTTCCTAAGTCCAAATCATGAAACTCATGTTGCTACTTTCTACGCAGCTGTTCATGAATTTTAGAATATCAATGATTAGTAACGCTAGAAAAGATCAATTAGGTATTGCTTTGCTTCCCAGCTCCTTACCCCATCACTATACGATTTACGCCCAAATTAAACAACGAGTCAGCTCCTAATATTCCATCCAATCAGGAAATAACTGGAACGAAAGAATTGAGAAGGGTAAATTCGTTCCATTAGAAGAACCACCAACAGCATGGAGTCCAGTGAATTCATCTCCTCAGAAGACAAAATCATGAAATGAAATCCATATATGACACGAAACAAACACGAGCCCCTCCTTAGTTCATGATCACCAGTTCAATGGAACATCATGGTCAGTTACTCCACATGCCATGATCACAAGCTCTTCTCAGATGATAATCCCATAACGATTTTAATCAAAGCTTACAGAACACAAGATTTTTATATTAACTCGACTCAGATACATCATATGCAAACACACACACACAACTTTCAGAATACACAGCAAACATGCATAGTGTCCACTCTTCTCCTAAGCCCTATGCCTGTTCCATAGTATTCACGGGCATTAAACAAAAAGAGGATAATTAACACAACTCTTCCTGCGTTATATTAGTCATACCAGCATACACATAAGTTACGAAAGACACAGAACAAATACGTATCAACCCTGCTATGAGGAAACCCATCTTCTACTTCACCTCCTTCTTCACATGGTGGAAACAGAAACCCATGCCTAAATTCAAGCTAGTCTTCGCTTTCTTTGCATCAGAAGGACCTTTCCTGTGTCGAGGAAAAAAAAGCACAGGAGGATTTCATCCGAAGCAAGAAAAATGCAAAGAAAGAAAGGAACTTAATTTTTAGGCCCGTCTTGTACACCCCAAGATCGTCGTTTTAAATTGAGCAAACCGATTAATCGAGACGAAGAAGGCGTCTCAGATCCTTCGTGGCCGAGTCGTCCACCGTCCTCAACAACCCCGGCTTCTTCGTCGGGAAAGACGGCAACGGCAGGTTGCTCGGATCCGGCGATTGGCAAAACGCCGTCCCGGAATACACAGGGACCACCTTCGGATCCGGACCGATCCTCCCCGCCCCAAACACGATAAGATCCCCGGCCGGGGACGCCGGCGGCAGCGGCACGGCCGTCTTCCGATCGCCGCCGAGGTTGTCCGGCAACGACTGCCCCCTCTTCAAGATCGTCACCTGCCCCATCACCGGACCCTCCTCCGCCTTCTTCGGCTCCGGCGTGCGCGTACGCCTCCTCGGCTCCGCCCTGGCGGCCGCGGCGGCGGAGGGCCTCCTCCCCGGCCGGCCAGTTTTACCGCCGCCGGGGGGCTTCGCCGGTAAAAGACAACATTGCTATACGTGGAGGATGAGGAAGAGTAAGAAGGGGTTCTCATCCGTTCGATGAGGCAGTCTTGGGGGCGAAGGACGTCAGTCGCCATGAATCAAACAAAAAGCACAGAACCAACAAAGATGACAAAAAAACCACACACACCTATAAAAACTCAGCTATGACAAAGAGGAGGCGTGGGAGGGTGTTGTTATATATACAGATGAGAAGTGAGGAAGGAAGGGAGGTTTCCTTCGTGTTGCAGTCCTCCTCCACTTCCTCACGATTGATATACAGACGGAAGAAAGGAGAGCTCAAGGAAAGGGGAAGGAAGCGGCCATGAATGCAATTTCCATGTACATTCGTGAGGCTAATAAAGGGGACGACGGAGCGGGTGCGGTGCGTCGATTCTAGCGCTCCCTTCCCCACCGCCCAACCTTTTTTTTTGTAAAATTGCATTTGTCACCTCTACTTATTCTCGAATTGGACTAAACACCCCAAATTTTTTGCAGAGACTTGATCAACTTGGCAGGTTAGTAAAACAGTAAAAACTTAAATATAAGTGACCTCCCGGCCAAAAACTTAATAAATTTGAACTCCCTTATGATTAGAGGAGGCATCATGTTTTGCTATTATTTTAAAATTTTAATGCCATCGAAAAATACAAACTGATAAAAAATATATAATGAGTATTATACATGCACAAAAACGACACAATGCGATTTTTTTATTTTTTATTTATGAATTTTACGAATCTGTTTCGTGAACATCAATTTTAATGCTATAGATCAGTTATTTTTATGTTTTTAATATACATCATCTATGATTGTTTCATGTGAGCCTTTAAATAAAATTAACCACCACAATACAAGTTCATAAAAATTCATAAATAAATGATCGTGTTCTATTATTTTTGTACTCTCATTTTTTTCATTTTGAATTTTGATTGAACTGTATAATATTGCACCTATATAAATATCTTAAGAATTATAAGTAAGACTCCACATTGTACAATCTACAACCATCTTATATTGAACGTCAGTATTATTTAAATAAAATATATAAGAAGGGGCATAAAAGCTTCCCATTATATTTTATTTTTAAAATTTAAACGTAAAGAAACAATTATTAGAAAATTAGTGAGTACAACTTAAGGGCTAAAATAAAATTCTATTAATATAAGAGGGTAATTTACACAAATTTTTATTGAGTTAAAAAGGAGAAAAAAAGAGGGTATAAAAGGGATCTAATAATAAATATAAATGAATGTATAAACGTTATTAGCCTCTTCTCGATTTCCGTGAAAAGCACGGTCGCACGTGTACGGCGTAGGCGACTCGTTTTTTTTTGATGAGGCTGACCGGGACATGGTCGCCGCCCGTGACGACCTGGACCGACCTACTTACTTCACGGTATCATCTAACGCCGTTATAAACAGTTTTCTTTGTGGGTCTCACTTGTTTATTGTAAGATGCGTAGTACAGCTTGTATGATTGGTTAATTTCAACAACAATAGATAAGAGGTAGGTCTATACGGCGTCTTAATGGACTCTCAAATTAGGCGTTGATAATTTTAAGCGATCATGACGGCAGCTAGGGGTTGAGTTGTTTGCTCCGCCCGCGGACGGGCACTTACCGTGAAAGTGAAAGATGGAACTGGAAAGAGTCATGGTGCGCGAATCATGTTAAAATTAATCTACCATTTTTCTTTTAACAAATCCGTGTAAATATATAATATTTAATTAAATATTTTAAGAGTTTTTTTTTAAAAAAAAATTCAACTCGATCTAACCTGCTACCTTCTTCCTCTTTGTTATTATTTTCCCCCAAAGCTTTGTTATTATTAATTTATTATTTAGTAAAACAAGGCAATTCATATAAAATGGGATCAAACTCATCATCGCTTGAATATTGATGTCAAGATCATCATAATCAAGTTAATTGCGAATGGACCCAAATGCAAAAGTATTCTATTTGTTTAAATACTTGCAAAAATCTTACTGTTTGTTACATGTAAATTCAACTCTTATGAAAAAAGAAGTGGAGCCTTGAGATCCTCAATTAAAATGTCTTTTTTTTTAAAAAAGAAAATTCTACTAGTAATTACTCGGTCGTTGCTAAAATCAATGTCACGTGTTGTGGGTGGGTGAGCTATACGTGTTGAATATACGACTTAAAGACTGAAGAGTTAACTCTTGATGATCTTTTCTCTTGGTTACTAATTTATATACAGTGGATGGAATATTATTTTGGCCCTTTGTAAGACTATTACAACTTCAATAGCTCTGAAGTAGGTTACACGACACTAAAATTAATTATTTAATTGTTAAACAAATGGTGCATATCTTTGGTTGTATCTATACATCTTCCCTTTCCCAAAGACCAAGTCACTGCTTGTATTTTCTAAGACTCTCGGATTGGACATGCAACCCAAGTACTAAGCATTTCTTTCTCCTTCTACCCATTTGCTTTTGTAAGTGAATTGATCGTAGATCAATAATTGTAAACATTTGATGTATAAAAAACCATTAATCTCTAATCTTGATCAATCATAAGATTTTGTGATAAGACGTACGTCCAATTGAATAAGAACAATTATTTAGGCTTTTTAAACGGACCTGCTAATTGCATTTTATTTTGTGATAAGGCGTACGCCCAATTAAAATTGGATAAAGTTTTACATTAGATTTAAGGGAGTAAATTTGTTGTAACAAGCGATATAACAAACAAACTCTGAGTATCCTTCTTAATGGCTCCGTTCACTAAACTTTGTGGAGTTCAAAAATATAATCATAATAAGTAGTTAAACTCCTTTAATTGTGGTAATTTACACTTATTAGAGAATCCCAGCAGCAAATTTGCAGTTATATAAATCCAATTCCTAAATTAAGACTTGGCCCGGTCAATAGTCTAAGTTTCCAATAGTCATCTATAATCTATCCTTGATCAAATTACACCAATGGTCAAGAGTGGTTGGCTGATAATACCACTTACCACATGGTCAAAATTTATCAATGTTGGCAAACTAATTCATGGAACACATTCAATTATCAACACTAAAAAAACATTAACATAAAACCATTTAGTCTCGAGTTCATAAATTACCAAGTAGTACATGACAGTAATAATATTGCTTGTTTTTATGGAAGTAAATAAATAGATAAATAAATAAATAAATAAATTGAGAGGAACAATTTTAGAGTGGTCCCAAAGAGAGGGACTAGCAGCTTTAATTCCACCCCTTTATGAAAAGAAGGAAAAAAGTATAGAAAAGAGAACAGAATTTAAAAAGACAAAAGAGGTGGGAATAATGGGCAACAAATTACAAAACAAGGGGGGGGACACCTGCTGCTCAATTACAAGGGTGCCAATAATGCTGTCTCTTTCTACAATTCCATTATTTTTGTTCTTGTGGGGGTACATTAACATTGGTAGGATCCTTTAACTTACTTTGACACCGTAAAGCAAAATAATTCACACATATTGACGACTTATGGTGATCTTGGTTCTTTATCTCGTATAGTTGTTTGTCACTAATTTAATCCTTTCCACAAACACAGCTTGATCATCACAATTGGTGTCAAAAGATATCAATCAGATGGGAGCTATTAATTAATTCTGAGCCACGTAGGTGGAGTTCATTTCAAGCTAAACAGTGATTATTCTATTGGATTGCTACAACTTAAAAAATTGGAGAAATGGAGCAAAAACGCTCATTGTGGGTCTTGAAAGCCTCCACCGCAAGGTTAAGAGCCTTACGCTTCACCAACTGAGCCAGACGGGCTAGGAGCTAGCGACTTAATTTTTTTATTATGTAATCCATTTTTTTCTTAAATCAATGTTCGACTTTCTTCAAAGTTAATACCTAATAAGAAAGTTTTGACTACCCTTTCATAATCTGTGGTTGTTGCCATCATCATGTATTCATGTTGCATTTCTTATGTCAATAAAATATTTTTATTCAATTAGTTTTTAAGCCAACGAAAATAAAAGTTTTTTATCTTTTTTGTTTACGAGTATAATTTTATTTGAATTAAAAGTGGTGCTTACTCCACCTTTTATTCTTTTAAGAAGAGGTTATTAACATTTTCCTCGGAAGATGGTTGTCTCTCATCCACCTACCATTCACTAATACCGGGTTTCTCTCTAATATTGTCAAAGGAGCATTTCAATAATGATCAAGTGCATTGTAACCAAGCATCACAGTTCTTTGTTCTTTGTGATCAAGGTAAACAATACTTCTAGTTTCGTGATGGAATAATTTTTGCGAGAATACACGCCGCGTCTCCTATCAGACCCCGACATGCAACATAATATCAGAGTTTGAAGCAAATATAACGCAAAAACTCAAAACTTTTCCTTTAACAAGTAAACTTTATTTTTGGGAACAAATTCACTAGAAAAAATGTCACCAATCGCCTGAAAAATGTTCTACAAGAATTGACTTGGTTGGTCTAGTCCACAATCTTTTCTGTTCATTGATGCTACTTAGTACTGCTGACTGTTTCTGGTCGCCTACCAAATGAGAAAGCTGCTGATAATAAGCTTCGGGATCTGTTCTGTCAACTACATTCACATATCTTCCAGTCTTCTTATCGATAACAAGTTGCCCATCTCTTAATACATCACCGGTGGCCACAATATCAATTGGCCTTTGTAAGCAAGTAGCATTCAAATGGAACTCATCAGCTAGCAGTATGGACCCAAGGATTTCCCCTAAAAAAATGTCCTACAAAAGTAGTAAATCGTAGGATAAGAAGGATAGAATTATGAGTACAACGCAATCTTAAGAATGAAGTTAATTTGCTTACCGTGTGATGGTATATTCTACGCGTTTGCTGTAATTTGCGTAATCTTGACAACTGGTGAGCAAACATGGACCCTGGGGTCTTCTTTGTGCTCAATCTTTCCATCACTTTTGAGAAAGATGAAACTTTGCGCTGGAAGCTCGAGGGAATAAGTGTAATGTCAAGGTTGGACTCTAACACAGCCTTTGCTGCCAAGGGATAAGAAACACCTTGAATTCAGCATACTTGTTGGAAGGTACGGTAAGCACATTGCCCTTCTCTTCTTTATCATCCATAATATGTCCTCCCACCATATAAACCTCCTGAAATACAAACGAAACAACACCTGCAAAATGAATTACTATATAATAGTACTTGAATTTGTCCGTATATATAATAAAATTTTTTTTAAACAGATGTCTTTCTAGTTAACCAATAAAGCATTCCTCTCTTATTCAATCCCCGCATTTTTTTAGTCCATCAAAACCAATGTCCATGTCTAAGCCATGGAAGATAAGGAGCTGACAAACCTGAATAGGTTGAGTTATTCTTCTTTTCATATTGAAGTATGTCTGCTAAATTAGTCCAATGTCCATTTGTCAAAATAGTGATCTTTTATCCTTTACCGACACGCTTTGATATATTCCCCCAGACCTCAAGAGCCAAAGGCTGTCTAGGTTCAGGGTGATCTGTGTCTCTTGGAGCGGCATATTGAACAGAGTTTTGTGCTGTATACCTAATCGTGACCAAGCAAGGCCAAATAAAGTTAAATTCGCATGAACAAAATATAGAAAAACAAAAAGTTGGAAATCTTACATACCTTCTTGGGCTTTTTGGTAGGGTCCTAGAGAATCCGTAAAGAGTGTCTGAGTCAAGAAATCCACCACCACCGCGTGGAATGGCTCTGATGTATTTGCAATCTCCGACGGCCGGAAAGGAAGGATCAGGCTGCCCAAGAGCAAATGCCTTTCCAAGACCCACCAGAATATCATCTCTACCCATCAAGTGCAATACATCATAGACTGTATCGATTGTAGCTGCATTTGCCCATCCATTCCCGTTCACCAAACTCGCCTGTATATCAATATATGTTAACAAATAAGCCTGATAATAATGTGAATAAAACCCAATATTGGCTATAGAAAATTCAAATGTATGCGTGATCAGTAAACATTAATCCCATATCAGTAGTGTTATTATGATATATGGCAAGGAAATCCATGTACCTTCAGGTTAATTTTTCAACAGGCACCTTGAGAAGACAAATGAGAGGTAGGAAATCCCCAGCACTCATGTCCATGTCGAATACCACAGGTTTTCCTAGTTTTCGGCCAGTTAAATTTGGCTGGTAGAACACGTCTTTATAATTTGAGAACTGTGTTGTAAAATTAAATAGCTCAGAATGCTGAGGAGTGTTCAGAGCCTGCTTGCAACAAAAATGATCAAAATTGTTGATGAATTATACTTCTTCATAGATGACACTGCATGATGCAGTAATATTAATTTATAATTTTGGAGTAAATTAGCATAAAAGGAAATTGTACACAAAAGGGATATATGAGGCAAGATGACAGTACGTATAGCATGATGCAGAGATGTTATTTTAGGAATTGAGATGAGAATATACTTCCAAAAAGCTTTTGAAGAATTCCCTGTCAAGTGAACTGTTAGTCTCCCGCTTTGGTTTAGCTCTGATTGCTTCAAGAACTCTAGCTGCATCTGGGCCTTCTATCTCCTTTGTGTACCCATCCTTTTGAAGCAAAATTAAAAGTCACAAAGTTAATTATAAAGATTCTTCAGTGAAGGTAGATAAATGAAGAATATGGTTATTTGAATTGGTAATTTAAAGCACTAAACCATATATATTGGTAATTGGCAGTCTGGTGAAATTAAGTATGAAATGAATTAATTGACGAGCACTTATGTCTACCTGGAATTTTCCTTCACCATCTTTGGCTCGGCAAAATGGATCTCGGTTTCCTGTCTGCGCATGACCACTGTGAACCCCATTTTTGTGCAGGCCAAACAATGGGATAGCTCGGTCATCAAAGAAAGGATTTGAGCCATCAGAAGCACCATAAGGCTTGTTGGAAGCGACCACTGTAATGTTAATGTACTGCATTTCGGCAAACTCGTTTGCCCCATTGTTCCGATACCCATTGCGCATTATTGACACAGCAAAACCGGCCGTGAAAGAATCCCATATGAAATAGTTCCGCAAAATGTGTTCCACTTTCAAGATGGGTTATATATTGAGTAGAGTGAAGATTTGATACAAGGACATATGTTGTATAGATGTACCGGGTAAAACTGGTCGTCGAACCATGTATCCCGAGCTATCTTCAAAGGACTGAAAGCAGTACTGCGCTTCATATGTGTGCTGTGTGTTCTCAAACGCAGTGAAGAAGTCCTTGTCTACGGGGATGGTGTTTGTCGCATCGAGTGGAATAGGGTGATTGGGATACCAAAATGGATTACCTAGTCATAAAACTAACATGCAAAATTAATCGAGGGAAAATTAAAACATCAATATATCAAGGATTGGGCATGTGTAATGTAAATCTTCCGATGCTGTTGTGCAAAAGAGAGGTAAAGAAAAGTAGAAAAGAGCACAGAATGACAGACTTTTATTATAGCTTAGTCATTTTAGGATAAGCCCGAATGTTATCAACAACTGCAAAAGTTTACCTGGTATGCAGCAAAAGGATCTCCGAAGACATTGAACTCAGCATTAAGTTTACTCTGGTAGCTTGTAAATATATGTTGCCGCGGTCCCCACACTACCTCGGCGTGCAAGAGCATGTACCATTCTAGGGACAGCAACCTGTGTGGTTCTCGGACCTCATTCCACCCATCACAAATACATGCTCAACATTCTTCTTCAGATGAGGGTAGAGAAAGATGGCCAAGTTTGTGTGTGTTCCAGTGATAAGCACAGTGGTCGGATCTGCGGATATTGTTTCAAGCATCCCTTGTTGTTTCAAGCTGCCCAAGTGGCACATATCCTCTCTTTCCCTGCACACCCACAACGGATTTCTCTGGGAACCTTGAAGTGTGGAATAGAACATGTTGAAAGTATACCTGTGGAAGGAGTTCTCTTCTTAAACCATAACTGTTGTCTTAGATAATCGGACCCCATGTCCTTTGGGAATGGCTTGTCTGTACCGACAACCTCCGGCTGTTGAAACACCCTGCTAAAACAGCTATAGCGTTAAATGCTACAGAAAATAAGAATGGTCACCAACATATTTGTATGTACTCGGATGAGCTAATCCATCTGGATCATACTTGTTCAATGATAGATAGAAATCCACCAACATTTGGAAGTATGGTGCCATTGGGCAGTATACCCCCTCCTCCCACTGGAATATCATCACGACCCATCGTGTATAATGTGTCATACAACTGATTCACAGCATGGCCGACATTAGTCCATGCATTTGCACTTATGTCACAGCCTGCAGAAGAACGACAAAAAAAGAAAATCTATGAAAGAAAGTGAATAAAGATTGGAAAGTGGTAGTTAGTCACTCTGTAGCAGACTACAAGTACGGAGACAAACCTTGATATCAAATTCTGATCTATTTAGCTAGAGAAGATAGAGCAGGGCAAAGACGTTGTCTGTGTCGACGCGGTGTCCAAAAGTATCCGGTGGGGACTTGCATCGTCCCCATTCCCAACGAGCAATCCAAGTAAAAAAATCAAACACACCAACGACCTGTGCATGATCAACATGCTTCCACGACCTTAACTGACGATGTCAGATGGCTAGTATATCAGAACTTGTTCTACTGCTGTTTAATCATGAGTCGAGATTGAGAAAACGATCACAAGCAACAAGAAGCCGTCGGCATCTCAAACCATATGGAAGGGGAGACGAGCACCTCTTGCTCCAATGAAGCAATTAATAGGCAAGTTATACTTTGTTCTGAACAAACATTATCGCGTGTGTTTTCCAAGAAACAAGTAAGCGGAGAAGAAAACAATAAGCCAGACATGTGAAAAATATAAAAGGGACTTGCTAGTAAAAAAGCAATAATCGAGACCACGTTTGTGGGCGAGTAGGAGACAGGGAAATCCTGGATTAGAGTAGGACGAAATGACTGGAACAGAGTGTCAAACGAGGCAGATGAATCGTCCATAACCATGAGATTGAGAATTTCAATGGCAGGCAGGGCCAGCCCAAAGCTTCTGGGCCCTGCTGAGTCATTGATGAGTATAGAAAGAGAAGAGGGGATTCAGATAGCGGAATTTTCACGTTTGATGGGTGTAACTACACCCACATTGCATCCCCTTCCAGTGGTGAAGAGTATGTGAGCCTCTATAATAATAAGAGATCTTGGGAAAAACAATCCAGACTTGGTCATTATTTTTGTTAACTGACTTATTGTGTCCATTTGTTTTCTTTGTAAAATGAACTTATTGATGAAAGAAGCAATTAGAATAGACTGTGCTAAACAACTAGTGTAGAATTGGAGATTCAGTGCTGTCACCTTAGCCGTTCCGAAGGGATGCTTTGAGTTTTGTCTTCTTTATTGTGATGCCTGTTCTGAGGCACAGTTTTCAAGCTAATGGAAGAACCACCCAACCTATTTGGATTGGATTTGTATATGAAAAGAGGAAGGCAATCTGCTTTAAGAAAAAGTAAGCAAAGACAGTAAGAAACCTTTTGGTCTTCCATCATCATCGTTAACAAGAGAAAGGCACTTTAGAAAGGAAACACTTTTTCTACTTGTTAAACACCGAGATGAGAGTGTGGGGGGAGAAAAACTACGAAGAAAAAGGGATTAGCTTTGTTGATCGTTCGTGTTTATTTTAACAAGTAAATGGCTATGGTGGAGCATTGCGTTTCGATGAATCGGGTAAGGGCAGCATGTAATCCTCCAACTTTTAAACCTACTTTAAGTTAGATTTTTTTAATCATAAGAAACTCCTATCATTATTTTATAGCGCGGGTGGAGAACGATGGGAAAACATGGGTGAAGAACGTCTGTACAACACAACTTTAAACTTTTAGAATTTGCTAGAATTTTAATTACTATTAATTAATCAATCGATACATTGAAAATAAATTACTGATCAACTTTTAGTATATTATGAAGGATATATAGGGCCGGAATGAGCTTGAAACCCAGACGAAATAAAATTAAAGGAACCTAGAATTCAACCCAGTTCAACTTGAATATCGGCGTTTTTTAAAAAGAAATTATTTTTACATTTATGTCAAATGGTATTAATCAAAGCCCGATTAAAATAAAAAATAGAATTCCATTATTCATGTTCATGTTAAATGAAAATAAAATTTAAAAGCACAATTATTGATTTGATGAGCAGTATTATAAAAAATCAATTTATTTTATTAAAAATAAATTTTTGGTAGATTATGAGAAAATAAGAGCCAAGTTGGGTCGTGTCAACCCTGCGTCCAAGTGAAAATAAGGGTAAGGTTAGACCCGAATTTGAAAATGAAGGATTTGACCATAAGACAAAGCAAAAGTCAAACCTACTCAATCCAAATCTAGCTTTCCAACCAGATTGGAACGTAGCTAAAAATTGTCTTGCCTAACAAATGGATGCATAATGCAATTTGGGGGATTTTTGGGCTATAACACATCTTTATTGTTTTTCTAATTCGTAAAACATATGAAGAACACCGACCAATATCCATGTACCAACTCCCATTTACAATTTGGCTAGGATGTAGAATAATACTATGGTGGTAAGCAGCCATCCATTTTTTAACTTTAAACAGTTATACTTAAGAGACAAGACTTTGTCCATTGCTAATAAAGGAAGAGAAGGTCAAGTTAATTAGCTATAAATTATCCAAGAATCCAAAGTCCAAATAGAAAAATGACGAATGGGCTTGAACCCGGCCCACTTTACTTTTAATGGATCAGTGCTATATGGGCTTCTTCTGTGTGTGTTGAGTTTGGGTTTTGCTTAAACCGAGCTTCTTTTCTGATCCCTCTTGTAATACGCGAATCAGTATAATCCAATGCATGGTAAGTGAAGTGCTGCAATGAATCAATAACAAACTGATATTAGGCTTCTCTGATAATAGGGCAAGGATATTCACAGCCTGATGAGTCGATTCAAATGAGCAATTGTGATTTATTGCTGGCTTGATTTCATTCCTAAGAGGAGCTTCTTCGAGTAAGAAGCAATCTGAACATTCCAACTTGGGCCTTCTTAATAGAAGGGACATTTGACGATATGTTTGTACTTGTTGGGAGGGATAATCATAAATTCTTTACGTATGTTGTTCATGATACATAAAATATTTAGCAGGAGTATTGTAATGTCGCAGGGGAATGATTCCCTACTAAATTAATATATTTCTCTGCCCCTCGCTCCTCCGGGAGAGTATTCACCACATAACCATATAGGGTGTTTTTTTACCAATAATTACATAAACACATCATATTTTACCCTTTTTGATTAAGAACCGTATATTTGGCTACCGCTATTTTTCCT
The DNA here is from genome assembly GCA_033002965.1 of Piper betle. Lineage (NCBI taxonomy): Eukaryota > Viridiplantae > Streptophyta > Magnoliopsida > Piperales > Piperaceae > Piper > Piper betle. Next base: position 92,543 of record JAURVB010011760.1, on the reverse strand, counting down.
ATATGTCTGTCCCCAATGATTAATTCTCGTTAGCCTCGTCTTATATAGATCATCAAATAAAAAATAATAAGACTTGTTTAAAGAGGCTTATGTATGATACGTCTCGAAATGATGCCGCGAGTGTATGTATGGAGACAAAAACTGGATGAAACATTCATTATATTTTGGATATTTATTTGCAATATAACCTTTTCGCTTTTATAAATGCACATGAGAACAGATGAAATTATTAGTAAGATTATAATGGTTAAATGTAGAAATAAGAAAATGAGACATTTAATTTCAAATGAAATAATAAGCAAGCAGACTCGAATTTAATTCAGCTCAAGTCCTGAAAAAACTGGTTTTGGAGCAAACATGAAAATGGACAGCTAGTTTGAGGCATCCTAAAGTAAAAGGCCTTGCATTTTAGAGGACATCTTCATAACTAGTTATGACAGGCAACGAAGGAGATCAAAGAAGCTTGCTTTTCCATATTTGTTAAAATAAAATAAAAAACACAAGATTTAGAAAGTGGATGATTGTCGCTTCTAAGGCTAATACAGTGAGTAATAATAAACTTATCAAATCAGTTCATCTCTTCAACAAGGATAGATAGACTGAGTACATAAAAAAAGAAATAAGCGAGAGAGAGAGAGAGAGAGCCCCTGAGGTGTGAGGTGCGTCTCCTTGGGAGGGCTGCCGAGCAACCACTTTTCCCACGAGTGGACCGTTGATGGGGAACATTAGCAAAGAAGCAAGTCACCAACTCGACTCTCCCATCTGAATACAATCGCCATGAAATAACAATAATTAACGATTTTTTTTTCTATAACCCCAACAAAAGCTGACAACACATTTCCCCGACACACCAAAGCCATCCTACCTGTCATCTCCATCCGACGTGTCGTCCCTCACGTGGTCCTCGTTCCCACCAAAACTCCGAGCTGTCACCCGAGCCTCCCGGCCCCACCCCCCACGTCGGCTCGGAATACCGTTTACCCCTCCGAACCTCCGCCTCGGCCACTCCCTTCTCCTCCTCCTCCTCCTCCTCCGCCCCCCCAAGTATACTATATTGCTCTGGTTCTGGCAGTCATTTCGCCTTCTTCCACAAGCCATCCATATTCCATCATCATCATCGAAAGAAAGATTGCGCTCAACAAAGCTTCCTTCCTTCCCCTTCAAGGCAACATCATCGCATTAAACCAGCTCACGCCTCTCTCGACCTTTCACCACTCCATATATCTATCATCGCCCTCCACTCCTCAGCTACATTACACGCAGTACTCATCATGGCCTTGTTCTGGCTTGTAATGGTGTTGTCTGCTCTGTTTGGTCTTTCGCCGGCGCCGCCGCTGGTGACAGCGATTCTCAGTCCGGTCGACTTTGTGGCGTTGCAGAACATCCGCAAGTCGCTGGAGGACATGCCTGGGTCGACGTTCTTCCAAGGGTGGGACTTCACCGGCGAGCCCTGCGAGTTCCCCGGGGTCTATTGCGAAGGTGACAGGGTGGTGGCGCTCAACCTCGGCGACCCGAGGGCGGGCGCCCCGGGGCTCACCGGCCGCCTCGACCCCGCCCTCGGCAAGCTCACCGCCCTCGCCGAGCTATCCCTCGTCCCCGGCCGGGTCATCGGCGTCCTCCCCACCTCCCTCTCCCTCTGCCACAACCTCCGGTTCCTCGCCCTGAGCAAGAACTTCATCCACGGCGATATCCCGGCGGGGCTCTCGGCGCTCCGGGAGCTGCAGACGTTGGATTTGAGCTACAACCTGCTCACTGGCGCCATCCCCCGGCCGATAGGGAAGCTGCCGGCGCTCACCAACGTCATCCTCTGCCACAACCGCCTCTCCGGCGCCGTGCCGACCTTCTTCTCGGCGAAGCTCATCCGGCTCGACCTCAAACACAACGACCTTTCCGGCGGCCTCCCCCGGTACTCCCTCCCGAGCTCCCTCCAATACCTCTCCCTCTCCTACAACCGCCTCTCCGGCTCGGTGGACGGCCTCCTCCCCCGCCTCGTCCGGCTTAACTACCTTGACCTCAGCATGAACAAGTTCACCGGCCCCATCCCCGCTGCCGCCTTCTCCCTCCCCGTCTCCTCCCTCCAATTGCAGCGGAACGCGTTCGAGGGCGCCGTGGAGCCGGCGGCGCAGGTGAGCATCCCGACCGTCGACCTCTCCTACAACCGCCTCTACGGCCGGGTGTCGCCGCTGCTTTCCACGGTGCAGAACCTGTACCTGAACAACAACAAGTTCACCGGCCACGTGCCGTCGCCGTTCGTGGACCGGCTGCTGGCGGCGGGGATCCAGACGCTGTACCTGCAGCACAATTTCTTGACGGGGATGGAGATCAGCCCGGCGGCGGCCATCCCCGGCAGCAGCTCCCTCTGCTTGCAGTACAATTGCATGGTGCCACCGGTGCAGACGCCCTGTCCCTTGAAGGCCGGGAAGCAGAAGACCAGGCCTACTGCCCAGTGTGTGGAGTGGAGGGCATGATCACGACGACGACGATCCACACACTTAAGAGGACAGAGGAATCAATCAAAAGACGGGTTTTGATCTTAGATTCTTTGATTATATATATATATTTATAGATTTTTTTTTGGGTATTGGTTTTGTAACTTTTGTTCTTTTGGGATGATTTGGTAAATTGATGACTGCTGCTGTATCTCTCTATCTATAATCTAATATATAAGATAATATATGATATATATGGTTTGTGTAACCGTGATCGAACGAAAAGTTGTCATATTAATGTGGAGTAATAAGGTTGTATTTTTGTAGATAGTTTGTGTTCTCTGCTGCATGGATGGAATGCGGACATGATAGATGATTTTGTTGGCGGGGAATTATTATTGACTTATCCTTCTGGTAATTTTATCTGACTTTGGTGGTGAGTATGAACAAGGAAATTATTTCTTCAGGAACATTGTCACAGATTGACAGAGATTCCAGACGAGAAGATGCATATCCATGACAAATTTTGGTCCGAGGTGCGCATGTTCGGATTCAAGCTCACAAGTAAAGCTGAATTCAAGAAGCTGAAAAAGTTCAATCTCCTCGTATTGTTTGGGGAAAGCTGTTCGTCTCTCGTTTACTCCCAGTCATTGTGAGTGTAAGTCACAACAATGTTCATTTTCGGCTCTGTCCCGGTCATGTTGAGTTTAGGTGACAGCAATGCTCATTTTTGGCTATGCATTATTCTCTGGAGATCTTTTATGATTGAAGAGTGTAAGCATGTTATCTGTATTACGCAAGATCAATAACCAGCAATCCTTTATTTGTGATTACCGAGGGGGAAAAACGCTCCTATAAAAAAATTGAATTGAACACTCTGTTTCAAGAAAGCTAGGTGGAGGGCAGGGGTACAAGTGAAACCATAGAGAAAATACAGGGTGAAGACGTCGTTCCAGACGGTCTGTTATGGGAGGAGAACATGAAACTTTTTGCGGTAAAAAAGAAAAGGTGAGACATGAGGGTATGCATGTGTGTGTGAAAATTGATGATGACAGTAGCGACACTTCATTGTTGTCTGGAAAAGCATTGAAGCAGGTCAGGTAAAAGGGGAGGAAGACGCTTGGATCACAAGTCATTCAATAACACCTGCTTTAAATTGCATGGAGATTACGTGATTTGGTGTGTTTACGGAGGTCACTTTTCCTTGGTTGAAAGCTTTAATCATGCCCTTGCTGGCTATGAAATTATTAAACTATGAGTTCCTAGTCCCTTGCTGGCTATAAAATTATTATTAGGACGGTAAGATGGCCTGTGCAAGGAGTTGTTGATGCTTACATAGTCTGGACTTACTGCCACTTTCGGGGAGCACAGCCCTTAACTGACCGAAATTGCCTTTTCTTCCCTGTGAACGAATGAATATGAACACACAAAACCCCGTCAATTGACAATTATATCAGCAATTTTTGCACACGCCTCTCTCGTAGTCACACATTACAAAACAAGAAAAAAAATCACTTCCCGCCCCAATACTTGTGGAAATCAGCAAAAATATCAACAGTTTTGTCCACGCGGTTAATTTGAATAAGTAATAAATTTTACTATAACGATTATATTCTTTTGCGGATGATATAATGAAAATTTGACATCCATGAGTCCTTTCAACGAAATCTCACTGCAAATTACACCAAAATTTAAGCAATTTCCGTTAAAAACTTAAATTATCTCCTGCAACAATATGCTCAACTCACGTTCAAAGAAAAATAACTTGAATTTTAGTCAAACAAAACTCGGTCCAGATTCGATTCGAGCACCTTTACCCTCAAGTCACTTTTTTCTGTGCACCACAAGGAACGGATTTTCCAGCAGAAATTCTTCAATCCTTCTTGGCCTGCTAAATACAGTTACTATAGTCGATGGAAGCAGGGATGTGCAATCCCCAACTCCAGAAAAAAAGTATTAATGACGGTACCTACTGGGCTCAAGTTCATCAATATTTATTGAGATGCTTATAATATAAACAATCATGCACGATAGTCTGCCCTCCATGGTAGTTGAGTTGTGGTTAATATAAAATTGTAAAGATCCGTGATAGTAATGCCATCTACCCAATTGCCCTGGTGTACATGTCTACAAAATTAAGAGAGGTACACGAAAGAAACTCGGTTAACCACATAATGTTGAACCCAGTTGACGGAACATAAAAAATATACTTTATCTTCACAAAAAATAAATAAATAAAAATAAAATTATATTATAGATTCATCATCATCTTACTATGTTTATCAATTATTTGTAAATAATCGTAAAGGCAAGAAGAAGATGATCAATGAAAATTGACGTTTACATGCATAATATTTTGATTTTATCCTTATTAAAAGATTTTCATTAGAAATATCACGTATATTTTGAGCTAATTATTAATAAAATATTAGGTTATCAAATTTTTATAATTTTGCATAATTATATCATGCATGTTATGTTTATCAATTATTTGTAGATAAATATATTGAGTTTATCCTATTTAAAAGATTTTTTTGAAAATATCATATATTTCGAGTTTATCCTTAATAAAATATTAAATATGAGCCCAAAATTAACCACATGCAAGAAAAAAATGAGAGCGGCCAAAAAAATCATCTTACTATAATTAATTAATAGTATATAAAGTCATATCAAGGAGAAAATAGATAAAAAAAGTACCCTATGAATGATATTTTAAGTTTATCATTAATAAAATATTAAATGTGGGACAAAAATTAACCACGATAAAAATTGAGAGCAAAGAGAAGCAAAAAAAGATCATCCTGTATAATTAATCAATAGTAGATAAGGTCATATCAAGGAGAAAATATGTAAAAAGGAACCCCATAAATGATATATATCTTTCATACTAATCTAATAGTAATCTAAATACGCGACTCATGTAGGACTCGTCGCTAAGCTGTTAAACTACTGAGACATACTATATGAAGTCATACATATTGCTCAGACAATAACATATGAGCTTTGGCTCGTGAAACTGTAACATATGAGCCGTGACTCCTATTTCACCACCGAATATATCAACAATTCGGCGGCAACTCGAGGCCTTTGCTAAACACACACACATAGCATGATCCTCATAACGCGCAAATACTCAAATCGAGTAGATTTATATACAACTCGAGAGCTTGAAGACCTGGGGGCGCAAATTAGAGCCATTGGATTTTGATCAACGGCTCTCGATTCAGTCGCTGGATTTAATCCAACGGCTCTAATTCAGCCGTTGGATTTGATCCAACGGCTCTAATTCAGCTGCTGGATTTAATCCAACGGCTCTCGTTGGGTGCATGTGCATGCATATGCATATTGCGCACCACAAAATTGTTATATATATGACTCGAAGGCTTGAAGGCCCGGGGAAAGGGGGGAAAGGGGGGGGGGGGGAACGGCTCTTGTTAGGTGCATTGCATGTAAATGCATACAGCGCACCACAAAATTATTATATATACGACTCGAAGGCTTGAAAGCCCGGGGAAAGGTGGGGGTTGGGGGGGGGGGCGCGCACCACAAAATTATTATATATATGACTCGAAGGCTTGAAGGCCCGAGGAAAGGTGGGGGGGGTGTTTCTGTAGCTGCGGGCGGGGTGGGGGGAACCGCGGCAGGGTGGGGTGGAAGGGGGCGGCCCGGTGGCAGGTGTTGAGGGGGGCAAATCAAAGCCACTGGATTTTGATCCAACGGCTCTGATTCTTGGGGGAAGGGGAACAAATGAGAGCCGCTGGATTTGATCCATCAGCTCTCGGTAGGTGCGCTGCATATATATACGACTCGAAGGCTTGAATGCCCGGGGGAAACGCGGGGGGGGGGGTGGGCAAATCAAAGCCGCTGGATTTTGATCCAACGGCTCTGATTCTTGGGGGAGGGGGGCGAATGAGAGCCGTTGGATTTGATCCAGCGGCTCTCGTTAGGTGCACTGCATGCACCGCAAATGCATGCATTATATATATATATATATATACACACTTGCAATTTTCCTCCTAAATATGCTATATTTTTTAATTTGTGATCCATAGGTTATCCATTCAAAACTCTTAAGTTTATTCTAAATTAACACTTCAGGTTTCTCCGTCCAATATAAAAAATATATTTCATGAATACAATTTGATTTTTTATAAATCATGACCATTTTAACGTTGAGCCTTATTCATACAAATATATTAAATTAGAATATTTTTTTAAAAAAAATAGTGTAGTATAATATAAATTATGTAGTGTTTCTTTTTAAAATAAAAAAATTGAAAATTTAGAATTTTTTTATAGAATAGTATGAAAGCTAAATGAACATAAAAATTGATTTAATTTGACTATTTACAAATCTTGAACTCGTTCTAATATTGAGCCATGTTTGTACAGATAACTTAACTAAAATATAACATTCTTGAAAAAAAATTGGTATAATAATAAAAGCTGTTTTTAAAAAATCAATTGGATGCTAATAACACAATAAGATTTTATCTTGGGAAGGCCTATATCTGTATCTTCAATGTTCCTAAAAAATAAAAGCTTGAAAATTAAGTAGATATTAGTTAATCAAAAATATCTGGCGAATAAATTTATATATTAACTTAAATTAAGTTGATGTTAGTTCCTTTCCCCCCCAAAGCATGATGTCTTAGTTAATTCATAAAAAAATAGAATTATGCTCCCAGTTTTTTAACATCCTAACACAACCAGAAAGATTCATAAGTCATTGATATTTAAAAGAAAAAAGAAAAAAAGTGAAGAAGTTCAAATAACAACAATCTAAAGCCAAACCTTCGGTTCAAGATTTTTGGTTTCAGTTCACCCTTATTGTGGTTGTTTCATATGTGGATTAAGTTGATGTATTTTATATAGGGTTGCTAATTGAGCGAGCCAGCTCGTGAGCATTTAGCGTTCGGCTCGGCTTAACTCGACTCGAAACTCGACATTTAAATGCTCGACTCGAACTCGACTCGAACTCGAATCTTACGAGCCGAGCTTGAGCAAGGTTGTGTTCGACTCGACTCGACTCGGTTGTAACTCGAACTCGACTCGAACTCGACTCGTAGTTCGACTCGAACTCGACTCGACAAAATAATATAATAATATAGTCTTTATATTATATTTTATTTATATATATATATGAAATATAATAACAAAGAAGCAAGATAGTTGAGATGGCAAGTATTCACCTTGATGACTTCAAGGTTGTGGGTTCAAACCACAATGGCCTCACTTTTTTTTAAAGTGAGGTACTTTTGACTTTTAATCGAGCTGATTTCGAGCTAACGAACGAGCTGGCGAACGAGCTCACAAAAATTAAACAGTTTAAGTATATTCGAGCTCGAGTCGAGCTCGAACACATAAAAAGTATTCGAGTCGAACTCGAGCATGTATGTCCAAAACTCGTTCGATCTCGAGTCGAGTTCGAACGAGTTTCGAACTATTCGAGCCGAGTTCGAGCACATGTTCAGCTCGGCTCACTCGCTCAATTAGCACCCCTTGCATATGGAGGGCTGGTTATCCATGATGTAGATATGCGTTGTGCGTTGTGTGTGTGTTACTCATTGTCCTATGGTTGGACCAGCGATGTTGACTTATTTGGCGTGCATGGTTGGTTTTTTAGGGTTTGGCATTGTATGTGTGGGAATATACCATCTTTGTTGTGACTTTTGACTTTTGTTGCACAACATTTGAATATTTTGGTATTTTTGACCGATTTAATCTTAATGCCTCGATTCTCATTTATAGTCCATTTTTTACTTTGTATTTGTTTTGACTTGTACTATCCAAGAGCTTTCTAATGATATATATATATATATATATATATATATATATATATATATAAAGTTTCTTTCCGCAAGGGGCAAGAAACGTTTCTTACCCTACGATCCAATCTAGGCTGTCTTTATGATTGGACGTTCCAGATTTTGGGGGGGGGAGGGGGTGGGGGGCGAGGGGCAGAGGTGGAGGGGGAGAGGCGGTGGTGGGCAGAGTGGGAGGGGGCGAGGGGCGGGGAGAGAAGGTGGGCGGAGGGGGAGGGGGAGAGGCGGTGGTGGGCAGAGTGGGAGGGGGCGAGGCAGGGTGGGGCGACAGGGGGGAGGGGGGCTGGTGGGCCTTGGTGGGGTGTGGGGGCGGTGGTAGCGAGCGGCAGCGGTGGTGAGCACTGGAGGCAAGCGGCAGCGGCGGGGTACAGGTGTGTGGGGGGGGGAGGGAAGGCTTTATTTATTTATTTTTAATCAAATCCGGGCCGTTCGATCACATGGATAGCCCAGATTAGACTTTGGGGCAGGAAAATTTTCCTACCCCTAGCGCATACAAGTGCCTCTCTATATGTATATAGGTACATGCCATGTGTCACAATGATATCATCTTCATCATCCGTTGACAGTGTGCTTTTGATTGGTGGGGTATCTATAAATATACTGTAGATCCGTAACACCCCTTCATTTCTCCAAATTTCCTTATTCTTCTTCCGATCTTACAGTCGCCCCACTGCTGTCACCATTCTAGACCACTGCACCGCTGCTAATGTGTGGTTGGCATGGATGAATATTGATTGCATCGTCAATGGAGGTCTGCCACTATTGGAGCTCATCAAAAATTTGTTGCAAAGTCTACCAAAAATTGGAGAGGCGTCGTGACTATCGGATTTCCTAATCATCCACTCTCGTTGTCGCGCTACTTCAGACTAGCTGTGTAAAACTCAAGACCCGAGTTAGTGTTTTATAGTCGAAATCTGTTTATTCAACTATTAGTTTTAGGTGAGTCAGTTTTAGAATATCCGTCAAGGTTATGTGTATCCAAATATATGATACTAACATCAGTAAGATAACAACAGAATGACTTATCGGTGTATATAATAGTAGGCCCAATTTTTTTATTTATAGTAGATTATAAAATTAGATTTAAGTCGTTCATTATATTAGGAAATGTTATTTATTATTTTTGGGTAGTTAGTAGGCATAGAGCATATCATTCAAGTTAAGACCCAATTGTTTTATTTAATAGTAAATTATTATAATTTATTTTATATTTTTTTGGGATTTATTTCTTATTATGTATTCGATACGGGAGCATGTCAAAGTTTTTATTATGAAACTGCCCCTGTGTGTTTCTTCCCAACCTTTCTCTTTGCTTTCTTCCCAAACTTCCACTCACCAACACCTTGCCTTCTACTGATCCTCACCGCACCCAACCTCGCTGCCGGTCACTATGCTGCTGTCACCCAACCTCCCCTCTTCCTTCCTCCACCACCTTCTTCCTTCTCCCTCCCCTAGCTGAGACAACACACCCTAGCCACTCTCGGTTTTGTCTTTGGGTCTACCGCCGCTGCGGCGCCTCACCATCACTGCCCTCGGCCTCCCTCCACTGTGGTCATCTACTCCCGGCCAGCACCTCCTCACCACCCTCCCCTCGACCGAGCTAGGGCTGAGCCCTAGTCGGGGCTGTTTTGAGCAGCCACTGCCTCTGCGAGCTGCATCACTGGCCAGCTCCCTCCAATAGGTCACCTCTTCCTGCCAACTTCTCCCTACCAGACTTGCCTTGTCCTTCCTTCTCACTGTTACAGCCGGCTTCCACATACCGTAGCCGAGTCGGTTCTGTGCACTCGTCGGAGACCAGCTGCCATCATCGCTGGCCAGTCACCACCCCACGTTGGACCTCCTCCTCACGCCTTAGTTGTGTGCCCTAATCCCAGCCCTGGTTGTGTTCCCCTTGGCCAGAAAGTAGCCATGCCAACACCAACTGCAACCATCACCACTGTAGCCACCCTCGGCCGGGCACCTCGGGGTACCTTTGACTTGCTGAATTCCTTCAAGGGACAGCAATTACAGCTGTTGCCACTCGTCAGAAACCTCTGGCAGCCGCAAATGTCGCCACCAACGTTAGGAATTCCCAATTTAGATGTACACTTATTCATGTTATTAGTTATCAATAAATGTATGATGAATGTGATATGATAGTTAATTATGGATTGAATGATGTAATTGAATATTCAATAGATTATTGTACTCATGTTGATCAAGTAGTGGATTGTTGATGAATTGGTAATGATGAATTAAAATGAAGATTGATGTGAATTACCTCATATCGGATTTCAAAGTGTTTGTTTAGTAATGAATTGTGATTACGAGATAAGACTTATGAATCTTGAATTGAGCATGAGTTAGGAATTCTAGTTGTAATTATGTATTACTAATTTATAACCCTACGTTCTAAGGTGTAACGAGATAGCAATCAAAGTATTATTGGTAATGTAGTATTAGGATTTTCGAGTTGATTGCTTCTTAGTGATTGGCTCATGATGAAACTCGAATAATAATAGCATTATAGTTTGGCTTTTGATTGAACCAAATTTGGGTGTTATACATAATGACTAAAATTTTAAACTATCTTTAATTTATTTGCTTGAGAAATTTATGATTAAATGGTGGGAATCTTTTTTTTTAATATATTGATTAATGTTAATAATACAAAAATTATATATTAAGATATATAAATTTTCTCAAAATATTGCATGAAAATATTTAAATTTTATTGAAATAACACAGTGACCACTTTTTTAAAGCATATTGATAGTGTCTGAAGATTAAACTTACAAAAATGACAAATATAACTAGGTGTACGCTCCTAGTTTTCTCGATAAAGAGGAGCAGCGGGCTTCATATTTTGGCCAATTTTGTAAGCCTTTATGTACAGATAAATTTATGATTAAATGGTATTAAGATACACTATTCAAGACTTAATGGTGGCCAATATGAGTTTTACGATGTAATCATATTTTTTTACTTAATGTTTCAATTAAATACCTTGTGCTTTGTGGTGGGTGGGTTGGATTTAGATAAAATTTAATTTTTTTAAAATAAAATAAAACTAAACAATTTTTTTAAAAAACTTATAGCAAATATTCTTTAAAAAATCATTAAAATAGTGGGTGGCCACAACCGTCCATGGCCAAATCCGGCCTAGGTTAGCCGTCCCTTCGCTGGATCTAGCCAAATTGGGCCGGGGTGGCAGCTTCGTCAGTTCTACGGCTGCCCCAACCAAATCTGGGCACGTGCTGCTACATCGCAGCTACCGTGACATGATCAGGCCAATGCGGTCGCTATGGCGGTCGTGAATCTAGCAAAGGCCATCGCTCCATGGCTAGCTCTAGTCGAATTTGACCAAGGGCTGACATCCTTGGCTGCCAGGGAGCTGCCCATATTTTTTTAATAATTTTTAGAAATTTTATTTGTTTTAAAAATGTTTAAAATAATAATTTAGTTCAAGTTTTTAAATTCAAATCAATTAAATCTTACTCAAACCCAACTCAAAATACTTAAGATATAAAAGAAAAAAATACTATTAAATTTTAAATTTTATATAAACTATTATTATTAAATCTAATTTTAGGTCTTAACTCTATTTAACTGGTTTCTAGCTTAACTTCAATCCCTTTTTGTTTTATTTTTGCTTGAACAGACCAAATTCAAGATGTTGAGTGACTCGCGTCCATCGTACTCTATCCCTTGCCATTCCTTAATAAACTACAATCGGCCAACCCCCAACCTCTCATCTTCGCACCGATTATCCGTACTTTTCCCCTTCCTACATTGTTACCACTTCCTTACCCAATCCCATTATAAACCATCTCGACCACACAAAAAAATAAGAAAGAGCTTTTTACCAAGGAATGGGAGAAAGTTTTTGATATTAGCAGATGGTGGTGGGAAAATAAAACATACTATAAAAAGGAAATTATTTTTATAATATCAAAGTTACCCTTTAATTAAAAAAACAAAAAAAAATTAAATAAACCAGTCAAGGCTTGGTGGCCGACAACGGTGAGGTGGCCAGATCCAGCCTTGTGACAGCCACTGGGCATTGTCTTCCGTCGTTGTTGGCCAGCCGGTGGCAACTTAATTTTTTTAAAAATGGCCGGTAATGGTTGATAACGTTCTTAAATTTTTTGTTAAAAATGGCCAGTAATAGCAAGGGAGGCCAGATTTGAACTATCCAAGGCAATATCTAACCTTGGGCAACTGAATCTAGGTTGTTGTCGCCAGTGACTTAAAAATATATATTAATTAGTTGTCGATGACAATGGCAGTGGCCAAATCCCGGCCACCCCTAGGCTGAGGAAGGCCTAGATCCGAGTGCCTTGGCCTTGGTCGGTTAGGCTAGCCAGGATAAGAGGCGGCGGTCATCCCTAAAGTGTTTTTTAAAAGGTAATTAAATCTCGGGTCACATCTAGGTTGAGATCGGGCCGGGTTGGCCTTGGGCAGCAAGGATGAGGGTGGTGCCCACCCCTAAAGTGTTTTTTTTTAAAAAAAATTAATTTTCCCTTTTTCCTATAATTAGGCTTAATTTTCTCGCAAATGGGTAATATAAAAAAACGCTTCCGTTTTCGTGTAAAAAGCTCAAAAAAAAAACCAATTAACTCGACCAACTCCACTTATCGGGAGATTCCAACAGTCACATGTCCTGAGCCGTCCGATTATTCACGTAAGGTCCAGATTGAAGATGTAATTTGTGTCGCCTCGTCTCCGACATTTTTAAATGTCCCGCCGTTGAAGCCCCCCCTCATGCGGAGTTAAGGTTCCATCAAACCCTGCCCTCTTCGCCTTCCCACTTCCGCTCCCCCCGCCATGGCCAAGAAGAAGCTCGCCGCCGGCGACACCAACAACCCGCCGGAGCTCGTCTCCGACCACCTTCGAGCCCTCAACGCCCGTCTACTCACGGAAACCACCGACCTTCGCAAGCAGGTCAAGGCCCTCAAGGCCACCACCCGCTCGCTCCAGTCCGACCTCGCCCGCTCCACTCCCTCCTCTCCAACGCGGACCGCACCGAGGTCGAACGGTTGGTCGTCCAAACCTTCCTATCGGAGCGGTTGAGGGAGGCGGGCAGGCTGAAGGCCGAGGTGGAAGGGCGGTTAATGGCGAGAGTGGGTTTTTTGGAGGAGAAAGCTGGGGTTTTGGTTGAGAATGCGGTGATGGGGAAGCAGGTTATGAAACTTTCCGGGAGAAGGCTCGTCTTGGCGGCGAGGTGGAGAGGATTGGCAAAGAGCTTGATTTCTACCAGGGTGAAACTGCGGCGTTGATGTCGATGATGAAGAAGGTCGAAGATCGGAAAACAGAGGTTGAGGGTGAGTTTGAGAGGGCTAGGAACCAGTACAAGTCGACGGTGGTGGAGAAGGATGAGGTAGAGAGGAGACTGCGTGAGACGGAGGAGGAGAAATCGAATGCTGAGAGAAGTTTGATGGAGAAATTGGAAAATTTGAATGAGGTGAAGATGGTTTTGACTGAGATTGAGCGAGAGAACGGGTCTCAGAAATTGGAGATTCGTAAGCTGCGAGAAGAGGTGAATGAGCGGGGCAATGAAATTGCTTCACAAAGAGGTGTTCTTGATGGGGTTCGTCGGGAAAAGGGGGAGCTCGAACAGGTGGTAGAGAGTTTGAGGAGACGATTCGAAAATATGAAGTAGATATGGAGGAAATGGTAGGTGTTAAAGACGAACAGGAGATTAAGTTGTGGGAGTTGGAGAAGAATCTGGGTGAGCGCAATTCTGTTATTGCGGAGCTTAAGAATCAGTTGGGCGAGGAGAAGCTTCGATACAAGGAAGAATTGTCCACAATCATTCGCGAAAGAGATTCAATTCAGAGTAGTCTTCACTGCGTGAGACAGAGTTTGAGAATGGATATCAAGAGCTTGAAGGAAATTATGGAGGAGAGGGAGGAGGAGCTTCGCGTGGTTTCAACCAAGTTTGATGTATTGGTGGAAGAGATGGAACAGACAGAAAGAAGTTTCCGGGATTTGGCTGGCAATATGGAAATGGTGGGGAAGGAATTGGGGGATTCCTTACAGAAACTGCAGGAAATGGCGCAGCAGATGGACGAAGTAATTCTAGAGAAGGATGTGATTGAAAGTAAATTGGCAGAGAAGGAGATTAATACTACTAAATTGGAAGAGTACTGCAGAGAACTAGTTGCTAGAAATGGCAAAAAAGAGGTGGAGATTGCCAGACTCAAAGATGCTTGTGCCCATGTCCTAGATGAAAAAAATTCTATTCAGAACGAGCTAGATAACCTCAAGAAAGAAACCTGTAATGAAATTCTTGTACTTCAGAAAAAGCTAGAGGATGCAAACATGGTTTCTGATCAAGCTTTCTCTGTGCTGAAGAAAGCTGCAAACGTAATATCTGCTCATGGAAAGGTTGTAATTGATGTTTGGCCTAAAAATGGAGAGGATGAACCTGAAATCGAACCATTTTTCATGGAATTGGAAACTATCAAGGAGGCCTTCGAGGCTAAGGAAACCATGGTTGAAGCTTTAAGCCGTGAAGTTCAATCCCTGCAAATTTCGGTTACTAATGCACACAAGAGAAATTTCTGGGCTCTGTTCTCTTCTGCCTCTGTAATTGCTGCAGCATCAGCGGCCTATTTAGCTCGTTGGCATTGAAAGCTACTCATGACTGTACTTTCATTGTGCTGATGGTGTTAGTTGCCGGCACTCGTATGGTAATTGCTGCTCACATTCGCGCGCTGCTTTTCTTCTCTACTGTAAATTCTATCTTTGATTGTAATTTTGAAGCAACTCATCAATTTGTGCTTTCAATCTTTTTGCTAGTGGTGGACTTGTTCTATGAAAACAATAAAGCTTTTAATTTCTGTTACTTAATCATCTTTGCAAATATTACGGCTTGTTTCTAAAAATGTCTTCAATTTTCGGAGTCTTGAATTTTAACAGTGAACTAACGTATAATGGAGGCCTACGAGCAAATATATTTTGTTGTAGTTTTGCATTGAATGCGGACAGGATGGATGAATTTGTTTGCGATCAAAGTTTGATGTCAGTTGCTGGTAGTATGGACTTATCCGTCTGGTAATTTTATCCGACTTCGTTTGCGAACATGAACAGGGAAATTATTTTATCCTTTTGCGGGAATGTAGTTGCAGATTATCAGAGATTTCAGGGTAAAAGCTGTAATCAAAAGAAACAAGAGCTCTTGACAAATTTTTACCCAGAGTGCTCGTATTCCGATTCTGGCTTGCTACTAATTTGTTTGCTTTTCCATGGCATGTTATTCTTTGCCTCCTACTGCTGTGTTTACTTCTTTGCAATACTTCAGAAATTAATGCTGCATGTTTTCATCTTTGTGTTATCAGAGAATATGTTTCTGATGGTAATTCTTGGGTTGGCTTAGGCAATCCTGGCTTACTTTGTCGTTTCTTTTGGATTGTCGAGCGACAAATTTGAGTGGTGATGAAAAAATTTTTAATCTTAGAGATAAAAGGTTTGCCTCGCACTTTCATTTTTTTATGAAGAATCAAGCTTCTGTTTATTTATATTTATATGATTTTGCGCTGTGGGGATGAAAAATATGTTAATTATACAGCATGGATGCTAAATAAGTATACATACATCTCAAACATTTTTGCTTTCTAGTCTTCATGAACTTCATGTGCATATCTTCTATTCTTTTGCTCATACTCATTTTTCTTTTTACTTTATTCGTTTTGTCTGCGCTAGCTAGATCTCGGAATCTGAAAGTTCAATCTCCTCGTTTTCTTTTATACTATCTCTTGTTTGCTCGTGATCTTTTTGAGTTTTGGTCACAACAATGTTCTTTTTAGGCTCTGCATTATTCTCTGGAGGTATTTATGATTGAAAAGTGTATTGATGCTATCTGTATTACACAAGATCAATAACCAACAGTCCTTTATCTGTTGTTACTGTGGAAACAGAACACTGTTGTAAAAGACTTGAATACTATGTTCTAAGACGGCTGAGTAGAGGCCGGGCGGAAAAGAGACAGTAAAGTGACAACCGAGAGTTAAGAGCGGTACCTACTGGGATGCGCAGTCACCGAATCCAGAAGAAAAAGGTATTAAGAGCAGTAACTACTGAGCCGCTCAAGTTTATGAATATTTATTGATATGTTAATAGTATACATAATCATGATAGCCTACCCTTCATGCATGGTAGTTGTGTAGTGGTTGCAATAACTTGTAAGTAGTTGATTTTAACAAATATTGTAAAGACATCAATGTTCAATTTATAATATGTTCCTGCTACACGTTGAGGGGACCCGAGTGTTTGGTATGCACACATATATAACCTCGTGATAGTAATGTCATCTACCCAATTGCTCTGGCTTGTGGGTCTCTGAAACCAAGGGAGGTTGGTGTAAGATTCTAATATTTCATGAAAAACAAGTGGATACATACTGGCATACTTCACCAATGTTAAGATCTCAAGTTTTAAGTTCCATCATGCGATGAGGGAGGACTCATAAAATTTCATTATCCACGCGTTGCGTATATCACATGCCAAGTTTAAGTTCATATTGGTCACCTTCGTCTTCGTCCTCGTCCGCTTAATTCTTAAGAATAAGTACAAATGATAAAAATTTTTATGACAAATGGCCTTCTTGACGCCCTCCTTCTTTATCCAAACTTGAGATCGACAAAAACAGCCGTGGAGTTCATATTCACATAGCAAAAAATAAAAACACTAATTTTCCCCATTTTTACACCACCAATATTTGTCCAACTTTTTCACGCTACAACATAAAGCTACAAATAATGTACCAAAATTACATCCACACTACTTACCCAAATGAAAAAATGTCATTTAGTTATGTTCTATGGGATGGGTTCGGATATTTAATATCCGTAAATCCAATCATTCAAAATAGTTTTCGATCAAATTCATAATCAACCTTTTTAAATGTATACTATATATGAAAATATTAGGATTGAATACATATTTGGGACGATCTGATATGCATCACAAGATATTTTATAAAATTATATTTTAAAATATTTGAAATAATATTTATTATTATTATTTTCTTATTTTTATATTAAAATTTATATTATTTAGTCAATCGGGTTAGATATACATTTGGAGGGTTTGGATCAAATACCAATATAGTAAATAAAATTAACATATATTTGGATTTAGATGCGAGATGAATATAATCATATCCAATCTATATCCGATCCGATCCCGTCCCTATTATAACAACTGACATGAGCACTAGAAAAACAATAGTTAATCAGGCATGTTTCACCGTTGTGCATTGGAAATTTTCATAATGAAGAGTGGTATTGGGCTTCATATTTTTGGCTTTTTAGCCCATGTTTCTGAGTTCAATCCCATTTTTTAAGATGGCGGGGACGGTTCCTTACCTGGGCCAAAATTAGAATCGAGCCCAAATAAGTCCAACACGCCAAAACTGAAGGAGTCAAATTATTCACTATTGGAACAACTCCCTAACTACAATTTAAGGGGATAATTTACACCTCTCGGCTTCGTCATTTTAATTTACACCGCCTTCCAAAGTTAGGAGCGATTGCTTTGCAAAGAAAAAAAAGGACAAGAGCGGCTGAGCCAGATTCGCATTGTAGACACAACAATAAAGTGACAATTGTTTGGGAATAAAGTGAAGTTCCATTTGCTTTGAATAAAAAAAGGTGAAGTTCCATTTTCTTCTTCCAAAATTTTCTGAGAATAGAATCTGGTTCTTTCAAGATAAAAAGCAAGACACAACGCCTCTGAACAACAATTCGTTAATGAGATTAACAATTGCATACTCCGGAATTTCACCATTTTATTATAAGCCATATGCCTTCAAATAGATACTATAATATCTTTGGATATATTTTCTTCTATTTCAAAATTTGATATAAATATTTGGCCTAAAAGCATAATTATACAACACAATAAACAATGTAGTTTAGTTACGAAAGCACAGTGAGGCACTGTTCTTAGGGTCCACCATTTGGTAGGTGGCAGGGTTTACTCTAAAATCAAGCTGCAATCTTTGCTTTCCCCCCCCAAGTAAAATAATTACACTCTAACTTTAAAGAAACAAAAAAGCTTCAAATTCAACAACACCAATAATGTTAGTCACTTCCATGAAGACCACACCTTACTTTTTTCTGAGCCTTTGCCCCATCATAAACCCAAGCACTTGCATATTTACCCAAAGGCCAAAGCTCTTACGTTGCTAGCTTAATCCAAAGATGATCTCTGGAAGAGACGCCGCCTTCCTCCGACGGATCGTCAACCTGCCAATGAACATAGTGGAAGGGGTCTCCAGAGCTGTTGGGCAAGGAATGAGCATGTTCGGCTATGGTAGAAGAGACCCAAGGATCCACAACCCATCATACGATCCAGGACTAGGAGTAGTACTACAGAGCAGTGTTACTCCCGAGGAATGGGTGTTCCTCACGAGCTTTGAGCAGGAATATGGATCCTACCACCCTTTCTTCTACGCATGCCGGTTCATGGAAGCTCTGAAAATGGCAGAGGCAGAAAAGAAGCTCATGTTCGTGTACCTTCACTCGCCCGACCACCCCCTTAATCCTTCCTTTTGTTGTGATACTCTTCGCTCTGAGCTTGTGGTGCAGTACCTCGATGCCAACTTTGTTTCATGGGGAGCTCTAGCCAACAGAGGCGAAGGACTGCTGATGGGTTCCACTTTGCGAGCAGAGACCTTCCCCTTCTGTGCTGTTGTGATCCCTGTTCCTGGTGATAGTATAGCTGTTCTTCAGCAGGTCCAACTAATTTTGAACTAGTTTCAATATATATCGAATCCAATTGCGTGACATATAGTCATAGACAAAGTTTGTGTTCTTTCTTGTTGTTATTTGAGCAGGTGGAAGGGCCAGTGACAACCTCTGAGCTAGTGGAGATACTGCAAAGGACAATGGAAGAGCAAGGATCGGCTTTCATGAATACAAGGACTTCACAAGCAAGAACAACAGCAGCAGAGTTTGAGAGGATTAGAGAAGATCGACGTCTACGTGAGGAGCAGGATGCTGCTTACAATGCTGCTCTGCTAATGGATAAGGTGAGTACCCTGCATAGAATATGCAAACGGTAACCTCTGATCGTACCATAAGATTAGCTCCCGCCCCCCTCCCCCATGAGTATTTCAACCTTCACCGAGTGCAGGAAAGAGATGGGAACCAAAATGTTAAGACACAAGGAGCAAGAGACACAGAGAAGGGAAAGACGAATACACAAGCAGCCGCACTGTTAACAACGAAGCAAGCTGGAGCTAAACCAACAGAATCCAAGAGATCAAAATTGCCATGCCGAGGAGCTAATGAGTCCTCCATGACACAGGTGTTGAAACAAATAGCAATACCCACAACTGTTACTACTGCTTCCCTTAGATGGTAGGTATATATATGTAGAGATAGCATCATGGATGAGTCGTATTTTGCAGATACAAGTGCGATTCCCTAACGGAGAAAGGAAGGAGAAGAGCTTCAATTCCATTGAGAAGATAGAGTCCATATACAGATATATCGATTCCTTGAACTTACCTGGTATTGGAAGCTATCGACTAATTTCCGACTTCCCGAGAAGAGTTTATGGGTTTGAGCAGTTGAACATGACTCTCAGAGACGCAGGGCTTATTCCTAGAGCTAGTTTGTTCTTAGAATTCATGTAGCAGCGTTCGGGTGCAAGAAATAAATCGACTTTTATTTGCTCTTATTAATAAATAAGAATTCAATGATGCCTTAATTAAAAATAATAATTTTAGTCAATTAAAATAAAAAATTAAATTATTATAATTTATCTCTTCTTTGATTAAGATCTATCTTTAAAATAATCAAAATTTCTTTTCCATTTCAATTCCAATTCCAAAACCAACAAAACCAGGTTTTATGAAGTATATATAGTATTGGAAAAGGCCCCCTTAGCTTGTGCAGGAAACCTTTTTTCCGTCAAGCTCAATCTGGGCCATTCGACGATAGCAACTAGAAGCTGAATCTTTCACGTATATACGTGCCCTATGTATCAAGAGAATACCAAAACAGCTTCAATCATACCATACCGAATCTGAACAATTTAAGATTCATTGTGTAGTTCAAAATTTAAATGAATGTCGAGATTGGTTTCCCTCGTCTAAAAGATGATATGGGTAGGAGTGCTAATTGTGTTAGGTACCCGTGAATCTAACCTGACTAAATTCTAATGGTTGACGTTGATCCCCGTATAATCAGGTAATTTTAAGACACCGGGTACCCCATCTTTTACAATATAGACAGGTTTGGTTTCTGATACCGAATAATGAAAACAGAGGTTCGGCTTCAACTAAGCAACGGGGTGGAGAAGATTTACGTCCAAATTTCAGTTGTCGGAGCACGCAGAAGAAATTTTGGTCCCTGGTGTGTTATGCATCAATAATTGCTGCAGCATCACTGACTTATTTAATTCGTTGGCATCAAAAGTGACGTTGTCCACATGCCTGATTCACTCGATGCACCTCTGCTATGTCATTGATGTTTAAAACGGCCCAAACCACTATATTTATAAAGGGTATTTTTTGTAATTAAAAAATTATGAAATCTATAGAAAGAAAAATCTAATCCCTTCCTAGGAGAGGAGAGACCAGTTTGACGAAAATAAATCTTGTTTACTTCTTTTTTCTTATTATTCCTCTTTGATTGCAATGAAATCTTTCCGTAATCCCATCTTTCGACGATTTCAAAGTTATTCTAATTTTTAAAATTTCAGTTACAATTTATTCAACATATTTTTTTATTCATTATTTTGTTTTAATTTGTTGTTTATCCCATTTTCTATTATATTCTTGCATCAATAAATTAGTACCATGTATGTCTAACCCCACCCAAAAAATGGCATAAGCTGCCGGCGGCACTCGTATCTAATTCTTGCTCTTATTCAAATGTTACTTTTCTTATATATTGAGAATAGCATCCTATATTTGTTACTAATTTTGCAACTGCACATAACTGTGCTATCAATCTTTTTGTTAACAATGGTCTTGTTTTATGAATACTATAAGTTAGTTATTTTCTGTTATTTAGGAGGGTAAGTACTTTGAGGGTACCCTCACCGGAGGATACCTGCATCTAGGCCATCCATCTTGACAGGCATGATTAAATTCTTAATTTAGCCGGGCTTAATAGTTGGGTTGTCTCTCCTCCTTGAATACACGGAAATGCAACCATATTTTAGGCAAAATCATAGATTTTTTTAAAAATATGTTTTACATCGTGTGGAGGGAATAAAAGCAACAATGGATACTTTTCTTCTTTGGTGGAGAAAAAAAGGAGCGAAAAGAAGGGAAAAATTGTTTTGATTGAAAAGACGTGAATGTTTTGTTAAGATTTGTTTGCAATCATCAATGGTAACTTCGTCAAGTTTTTAATTTATAATATTCTTTTGTTATTATTTTGTGTTACTTTATACCGATTTTTAAAAATTATAATAAATTGATATTAGGGAATTTGTTTTCCTATGGATATTTTTATGTATCAAGTTGTAATATAGTAAATTTGATCCGATCATTTGCCCTTGTGGTTTTTCCCAAATTTGAGATTTTTCATGTAAAATTGCTTTTATCCATATTGGAAGGTACTTTATATCGCATGTGTTTATTTCGATTAGTACTTCTCATCCTTATATGTTGAAATAATGATTTGGTTGTTTGGTTAATCTCAACAAGTGGTATCAGAACCAAAAGGTTTGCAAGTTTTGGTTGAGATTTTCTTCCCATTAAGTGTTTGGTGAAAATTTTAAGAGCATAGTTAGTGTGTTTGTGATTTATATTTCAATAAGATGGCTGATGAGAAATATGTTAATATAATATCTTTTAAGGGGCCGAATAACTGGCACTATTAGAAAGGAAAAATGATTGATCATTTATATTCCAAGGATTTATATAATTCCATCACTGGTTAGAAACCTATAGAGGTGACTGATAAATACTAGAATAAGTTGGATACGAAGGCTATGACTTGTTTGAAATAATTAGTAGATGAAGTTTGTATCATCATATTTTTAAATTGACATTCTCAAAAGCTATATGAGATAAACTCCAAGAAGTTTATAAGAGGAATACTGCTGGCAACAAGACCTTTTATAAAGAAATTAGTGAACTTGAGGTATAAGGATGGAAGTGACATAAGTGAGCATCTCAATGAGATGGAAGAGTATTATTACTCAACTTGCTAGGATGAAAATGACTTAAGATAAGGAATGACAAACTATCCTGCTCCTCAACACATTGCCAGAGAGCTGGGAAACATTAGTGATCTCTTTGAGCAATGCTGCTCCGAATGGAAAATTCACAATGGATATGATAAAAGCAGTTTACTGAATGAGGAGGTGATAAGAAAATCTCTATCAATTTCATGGTCTCATGCATTCGTGTCAGAAGAGGCAAGAAATAGATCAAGAAATAGAGACACAAATAGAAGGGACAAGAGTCGAGAAAAGTCTAAATCCAAAAACTTGAAATGTTATTATTGTGACAAGGCAGAACATATAAAAAAGGATTGATAGAAGCTCAAAAAATATTTGAAAAATAAAGACAACATGGATCAAGGAGAAATGAATACTAATATTGTATATGATGACATAGTGATTCTTTTTTATTGTAGGAATAATTGTTTAACGATTGATTATGATATTAGTTGGGTAGTTGATTCGGGAGCATCATTCCATGCAACTCTAAGCAGAAATCTCTTTACTACCTAGATTTGGATATAATGAAGATGGGAAATAGTGATACCTCTAAAATTGTGGGACTTGGAGATGTGTATATAGTAACAAACATGGGTTACAAATTAGTGCTTAAAAATATCAGACATATTCCAGATTTGAGGATGAGTTTATTGTCAACGAGAATGCTTGATGATGAAGGATTTGGTTCATAATTTGCACAAGGTGTGTGGAAAGTTGTGAAAGGTTTTTCTGTTGTTGTTAAATGGATAAAGTATTATAGTTTGTATAAGACTGAGACGAGCCTAGTTTGAGGTGAGGTTAATATCTCCTCACTTGATTTTACTGCTGACTTGTGGCACCATCGATTAGGATATATGAATGAGAAGGGACTAGAAATGTTGAAGAAGTTAAATCTCCTTCCCAAGGTCAAAGACATCAAAATTAGTCTGTGTGACCATTGTTTGGTGGAGAAACAATGTAGGACATCTTTTACAAGCACAAGTACAAGAAAGTTAAAAGTTCTTGAGTTGGTACACACTAATGTGTATGGGCTTATAAAGGTAAAATCTCTTGGCGGTACTATTTATTTTATAACTTTTATTAATGATACTTTTAGGAAGGTGTGGGCTTATGACATGAAAAATAAAAGTGATGTCTTTGGCATCTTTAAGAATTTTCATGTATTAGTTGAAAGAGAAACTAGTAAGCTCTTAAAATACCTTGAAAGTGATAATGGTGGTGAATATTGTTTTGTTAAGTTTGATGAATATTATAGCAAGCATGAGATTAGGAATGAGAAGACGGTTCCTTATACTCCTCAACAGAATGGAGTGGCTGAAAGAATGAACAGGATCATCTTTGAGAGGATTAGAAGTATATTGTCTTCAACTAAATTGCCTAAAAGCTTCTAAGGTGAGGCCATGAGCACAACTTGTTATTTGATCAATAGATCTCCCACATATGCCCTAGACAATGACATACCAGAATGGGTTAGGAGTGACAAAAAGATCAGTTATTCTCATTTGAGAGTTTTTAATTGTAAGACCTTTGCACATGTGCCCAAGGAAAAAAAGATTAGCTTGGCTCTAGAACCGTAGAATGTATTTTTTGGGATATGGTGATGATAAGTTTGGATACAATTTTTTGCATCCTAAGAATAGAAAACTGATTCGAAGCATAGATGTAATTTTCAGGGAGGATCAAACAGTAAGGACTTTGTCAAGGAAGAAGTTCATTAAACAAATCTTAGGAAAGTTTGGAAAAGATAAAAGAACCTGCAACCTCAACTAGAAGGGAAGAGGAGGCTCAGGTTGATACAATTATTCCCCCACCTAGTGATGATGAGGATGTGGTGTCTAATGATATTTATAATGAGTTTGTTAATGACGTTGGACAGGATTATGTGGAGTCTGATCAAGGAGAGCCAACTAATGCAAGGAGATCAGCTCGTGAACCAATTCTATCAATAAGATATCCTTCATCAGAATATCTGAAAATCACTGGATGTGGAGAACCAAAAATTTCAGTGAGGTTGAAGCATATGTAAAAAAGGAAAAGTGGTTGAAGGCAATACAAGATAAAATGAAATCTTTGCATGATAATCACACCTATGAGTTGGTGGATCTTCCAAAGGAGAAGAGAGTATTTAAGAATAAATAGGTCTACAAGATCAAACATGAAGAAAACATCACACAACCAAGGTACAAAGCAAGGTTGGTGAAGAAAAGTATTGATTTTGATGAAATTTTTTCTCCTGTTGTTAAAATGTCTTTTATTAGAATTGTTTTGGCTTTTGCTACAAATTTGGATTTGGAAGTTGAACAGTTAGATGTGATGATGACTTTTCTTCATGTTGATCTTGAGGAGAGAATATACGTGGAGCAACTAGAGGGTTTTAAAGTCAGAAGAAAAGAATAAATGGTGTGCAGACTGAAAAAGAGTTTGTATGGTTTGAAGCAAGCTCTTAGAAAGTGATACAAAAAGTTTGATTCCTTTATGGAAAGCCATGGGTACAAGAAATTTGTTTCTTATCACTATGTGTTTATCAAGAAGTTTGACGATGATGACTTTATTATTCTGTTGCTTTATGTGGATTACATGTTGGTTGTAGGACATAATGGAGCCAATATTGCAAGTTTAAAGAAAAACTTAAAATAAATCTTTTGCAATGAAGGATTTGGGATCAGCAAAATAACTCTTGACAATGTCTATTCGATGTGATATGGGAGCTAGAAAGCTTTGGGTGTCACAGGAAAAATACATAGGAAAGGTACTTGAAAAATTCAACATGAAAGATGCAAAGCTGGTTAAAGTTCCACCTGGGGGTCACTTCAAGTTGAAGAAAAGTGACTTAAGTGAAACAAAGATAAAGGAAATAGCAAAGATTCCTTATGCTTCTGTTGTTGGTAATTTAATGTATGTTAGGGTTTGTATAAGCCCAGATATAACATATGTAGTTGGAATAGTTTGTAGACATTTAGCAAATACAAGAAAATAACATTTATAAGTAGTTAAATGGATAATGAGGTATTTGCGAGGTACATCCAAAATGTATTTATATTTTGGAAGTGATAAACTTTTGTTAGTTGGCTATACCGATGCAGACATAGTTGGTGACTTAGAGACAAGAAGTTCAACATCTAGATTTGTTGTTAATTTTGCTAACGAGCCTATGTCTTGGCTGTCTAGGTTGCAAAAATATGTTGCATTATTTACATCTAAAGCTGAATTTATTACTACTACAAACCTTGTAAGGAGATGCTATGGACAAAGAAATTTTTGAATGAAATTAGTGTCAAATAAGAGAGATATTTTGTATACTGTAATACCCATAGTGCAATTCTCTTGAGTAAGAATTTAAATTTTTATTCTAGAAGTAAACACATTGATGTGAAATATCACTGGATAAGAAATGTATTGAAAAGTAAATTTGTTAAGCTAATAAAAATTTATATTAAAATAAATATTTTAGAGATGATGAATAAAGTTGTGCCAAAAGAGAAATATGTTTATTACAAGAATGGAACAGATATGGATGGAGCTTCCCATACTGGCTATAAGTATTTCATAGAGTTAGGAAGGGAGGTTTGTTGGGTTATCTGTCCTCTGTAAATACATGAACAGACAACCCTATTTCGGGCAAAATCAAAGATATTTTTAGAAAACGAATCAAAGTAATGACAGATGTTTTTCTTCTTTGGTGGAGAAAAAGGGCGACGAAGAGAAGGGAAAAATTATATGGATTGAAAAAGGTGAATGTGTTGTTGAAATTCGTTTGTAATCTTTAATGGTAACTTTGACAAATTCTTAATTTGTAATATTCTTCTGTTATTATCTTCTGCGATTTTAGATCAATTTTGTAGAAATTAAAATAAATTGGTATTAAGGAATTTGTTCTCTCATGAATATTTTCTGTATCAAATTGTAATATAGTGAATTTGATCCGGTTATTTGCCCCGTGATTTTTCCCCACATAAAAGATTTTTCATGTAAAATTATTTTTATCCATGTTAAAGGTATTTCATATTATATGTGATTATTTCGATCGATACTTTTCATCCTTATGTGTTGAAATGAGGATATAGTCATTTAGTTAATCCCAACATTAATCTTGTCTATCCATATAACCATGGATTATAAAGATAGAGTGACATTGGGTGAAGTCACTCTCATACTACCTTTTGTTGTTATTTAATCACGAGCGTTATTATAGTGTTTAGCTTGCTGCTATTGCAGCATGTTCATTCTTTCCTCTCGAAGCAGCCCCCCGAGTCCAACAATTATGATAAGTTATTGGCCCAAAAAAGAATCGTTATTAAAAAATCAAGAGAAGAAGTTGCTTTCAATCCCTAAAACGATATAAAGCCCTTGTTTCATACAATATATAATCACACGAAAACTTTTGCATTGCCAAACTCTCAACTCAAATGATAGCCTACAATTAAGAATAGTGAACATTTTATCTAAATGAGTTAATCATGATCCACCCCACACCCCTGATCCCAACCAAGAGCTTTTTTTTATTGTCAGCTATGGACATGATAAATACATATATTTTATTATATTATTGTTTAGATTCCAATTAACATGATGCGATGTCATGGCTTTCGTCATTACCAGACACCATGCCACCTTCCTCCCTTACTAACTCTCTTTTTTTTTACAAAGCAACTCTTTCTCCATTGATCTATAGCCACCTTTTTTTACGGGTTTCTGCTTTGTCTATACCCTTCCACTACATCTAACAGACAATGTATTCACCTAATTTTCTTTTTCTTTTAGAGCTTCAATGCATGAGAGAAAAGAACACAGCAATAGAAAAATGTCTCAACAGTCATAGGCTGCTTCATCTAAAACCTTGGCTTCTCTTATCATCAGATGGTAGAGCTCATCCTTTTCACTAAAATTTAAAGCATTAAATTAATGTCTGCCCCATCCATCCTGACTCCAACCAAGTCCTCATATTCTGCTACCAACCAAAAATTGTCAGTAGTTTAGAAATTTTGTTTTCAACACGGATTTTCCACAGTGTTTATACTCGGAATCACTAAAGAAGCTCTGCCTCCGTAGACTTTTTGTTCAATAGAATTTTAAGTTACCTAGAAGACGACAAGATGGTCTTCTATCTTGTTTTGTCCCATCTCCTTTCAACTCGTCGGTAGAATACATCTTTGTTCCTTTCAACTCGTCGATAAAAGGTGAAACAGTTTTGGGTTCACCTTCTTCTCTCTAGACATCCGATGGTCATTTCTATAATCACAAGATTGACATAGATAAAACAAAGCTCTTGTCAACCATCACTACCAAATCAAAAAACGAGGTTGCTGTTCAAGTAATCCCCCTCACAGTTCACACCATTAGACTAACCGAATTTGGGACGGCATGGACTATTCGCTCCCTTCCTCCAATCAAAATATTTGAACAAAAGCAAGCGACTTCTTCGACTCCATGGCGGCGAGGGAATATGTTCCCAAGCAGAAACCGCTTCTTTACAAGAGACATGTATGTACACACGCAGAAAACTAAAGATCTTGCTGTGTATGATGAAGAAAAAGATTTTGCTGTGTAATAAAATAGTAAGGAGCAGAGCTTTGTGGATGAACATCTTCCAAAAGTCGGGCGATAATGAGTCAAAAGAAGAAGGTGAGGAGGTGCCTTTTGTCCTCGTCAGCTGTCCCTTTGTATTTATCAACCATAAATGTGCAGCTCAATAGAATGCGTTTGTATATAAACAAGAAACGGAGAAATTGCCGCTAGCTTTGAAGAAAAGGAGAAGCATATCATACAATGCACACACTCTTTCAGTAATACAATATTTGCTCAAATGGGTCCTGACAATACATAACAAGCTCTCCAACGATAACCATGCTGAGCCCAAAGAATAAAATTACAACGGAAAAGACATGACTAGGCCAACTACTTCATGGGAAAATTAGGCAAAAGTGTCACTCCTGTCATCATTCAGGACAAGCAGATCCAATTAAAGTTCTCCATATCTAATCTTCGCAAATGTCCAAATCCAGAGTCTTCGACGTTTTATCTTTTCTGTTAGCGATACGAGCCAGATTGGTCACACTAACGTGTCAATAGCAGTGATTAGAACCAAAATTAAAGAAAAGAAGAAGAGCTACAAATGTAAAATTTGGGAGCAACGAGTTTTTGTACATAACACTGGAATGAGTTTATAACAGTACTGTTGTTAAGTGTTACCTCTTGCAAATAAGCAAGAATCAACACCTTTTCATACACCCTACAAAACAAAAAATATATAAAGTAACATCACAAAAAATCAATCAATGGATGTAGCCCAAGTTGTAGAATTAAGTATTTGACATCAGCAACTTAACAAACTCATCCATCCGTGGGATTCCTTTCGCCCGGTCAATCTTGTCATTCAAGACTCTTCTCCTCCCTCTCCACCCTTTCCACAGCCACCATCTGTTAAAAGGAGCATAACGGATCGCGGTGTGGGCAGGGGCGGCCACCGACCATTTGTTGAAAAAGTTTTCACTGTCCTGTCCCGTGAAAATCACATGCAGTCAGGCTGAGTATCCTGGAAAGCCCTCATGAAAAATCTGAAGAACGAACAATTGCTCCACGTAACAAGAAACCCAATCAATAAATGCAAGGGGGTTACTCGTTTCTTTGCTGGATCAGCAAATCTATAGCAATTTCTCCAACAAAATGTTCAAATCCTATATTTAACTCCAATCAAGAAATCAGAGCCACGCAAACCCAACCACCCCCTCCCCCGGGCTTTCACACTCCATCCAATCTGCACTACACTTGGACGACTAAACTCTGCACACCACACCATACCCAAACACAAAAGGAAGTGGCAAAAAGAGATGATAAGAAGTCATATTAGAGATATATATATATATATATATATATATATATATATAAGTCGTTAAGGCGTATAGTTAAGAAGTATTAACAGTTAGAACTGACGAAGTTCTTTATCTCCTCCATCACAACATGGTAGTGATCAGTATTGGGAAGCAGGTAGAACCCAACGGTTGCCTGCTCCATGAACAAAAGCTTCACATCCTGACCTGCCTTCTTCAACCCTTCCACATAACTCTTTTGCCAATCCTGGAGGAGATCAAATCCGGCAACAATGACCAAGCTCTTGGGGAATGGCAGACATTCTAGCTTGACACCATTGGGGCCGAAAGGGTTGCAAGCAAGATGGTCTCTATCTTCTCCTTGAGGCAAGAAAGCCTTCCAATACCAGTCCCTATCCTGTATGGTAACAAAGTACTTCCCATCCAATCTCTTCTCCGACTCCGTCCTCTCCTGACCACCAAACATGGGCGTCAACAGAACATTCCCAAACACCTCAATGCCTGACTCCGCCGCCCTCACCGCGACATGGTGGGCAATATTCCCGCCGGAGCTATCACCGCACAGAAAGACACGAACTTTCCTCTCTTTCCCACTCCGGAGCCAAGGCCGGGAGCTGACCCACTTCAAAGCAGCCCAGCCGTCGTCGTAGGCGCAGGGGTACCGGTTCTCCGGCGACCGGCGGTAGTCGACGGAGACGACGACGGCCTTGCACAGCGCGACGAGGCGGCGGCAGAGCGTGTCGTAGATGGCGCTGTTGACCGACGAGTGCGCGAAGCTCCCTCCGTGGAAGAAGACGACGACGGGGAAGGGATCGTCGCTGGCCGGCTCCTCCAGCTCAAAGATGACATGTTGGGCGGAGGCGCCGCCGCGGGCAGGGCGGTAGACGCGGATGAGGAGTCCGGCGGGGCGGTCGAGGATGACGTCGAAGGAGTAGACGCCGTCGACGGGGATGGAGTTGGCAGTGACTTTCCGGTCAAGGAACTCGTCGAGATGGCGGTTGAAGGTGCCGTCGGGGCGGCGTAAGAGTGTGTAGGAGAGCTTGAACTTGGAGATGAGGACGTAGGTGTTCAATGGAACAACCATCTGCCACCCCCCCGTCCCCCAAAAAACAGAAATTTTCATATATCATCTTTTTTGCTTGCTCTGATTACATCTCTTCACAAAAACAACAGTTAGCAAAATGGGATCAAACAAATCAATCTATCTTTCGGCTTGGTTGGTTCGGTTTTGCTCCGTCCCACCAACAATCAAAAAACGGCGGCAACGCCGAAATCTACCATCCATGATTCAAAAAAGGCGGATGCAACAGGAGTGGGAAGCATGGAACGGCCCACTCCTGCTCTAGAGCAAACCAATGAAACATCCCAAAATACTCAATCCAAATCTCCATTTTTTCCCATCTCCAAACAAGAAGCAAACACCATACTCCCCCCAAAAACAAAACAACAAACGCCTCACGAAAATAACACCAAAACCGAGAAAACGAGAAACATAAAAAAGAAGATGAGAAAAAGGAGGAGGAGAGAGTTCCAATCAACATACCCGGGACTCGTTGGCCCGAGACTCATTGGCGTTGACCTCGTTGCTGCCGGCCATTGAAATTAGCGTCTTCCCAATCAAAGCGAGTACCCACCCCCGAAGATCCCCTCCAAACTCCGCCCTCTCCTCATCTCCGGGAGGGGACCATCAGACCCATCGAGCACCAACTCCTCCCCGCTCACCGACCAGGCCGTAGTTGTTCGGGAAAGCACGGACCTTCAGGGTTCCCACCCCGGCCAGTAGAAGAGAAGCGGCCTCCCAGCAGTCGATAGCCAAGCCAAAACGAGAGCGACGAAGTCGAACCCTCGAACGGAGGAGCTCCGGCGTAGGTGGTCTCGTGGGAGGGGAAGCGGCCGCCGGGGAAAGGAAACGGGTAGAAGGCGCAAAGGCAGAGACGCGCGAGAAGACAAAAAGGGTCGGCCCCTATATAACTGTTTCGTCTGTGGGCCCTTCTTTTTCCACATTATTTTTTTCCACTTTTTTATTATTGACATGGACGAAAACACAGATTATTTGTGTTTTATATTTTTTCAGTGAGGCAGACTGGCACATCCTATAAAGCTGAATTAGTTAGTTCCAATGTACTAAATCAAGTTAAGGGGGTCACTAACTACCGGTAAGTGTCTAATTTGTGTCCATTTTACCGGTAACAGAAAAATTGTTAATAGAGCTCGATTAAAGCTCTTTTCAACAAATAGAGGCTGTTAGAAGGGTGCAATTTTCACATGACCAGTATGCCTACACAAAATTTAATTCACCAGAAACAATATTGTTTGAATAGTAATTTATAGGAAATTCATATTTAGGTTGTAATATTTTGTCTTGAAAGAAATTTTGTGTGATAGATAAAATAATGTGTAATTAGTGATTTTAACTCGGTTAAAATGAAGTAAGGGAATATGTTATTACGAAAGAAATCACCGCCACAACACGTAATTTTATTTTAGAGTAATTATTATGTTTCTTAGTTAACAAATTATTGTGAAATGATTTGATTATGTGAACAGCAAGCCAGGGTAATTGAGTTTCCACGAAACTTGGTAAAAAAATTGAATAAATAAATAAATAAATAAAGGGGAAGGAGACAAAAGTTCTCTGCGTGTAGCCGACGCCAAGGAGACGCTACATGACAAAATGAGCCTTGGCCTCTGACCCCACACTCAGTTTACCAAAATACCCTCCTTATTGTTTATGCATTTTCCCGCCTTTAAAACCCTGCTCGGACGGGTGTACGTAACTAGGGGCCCACACATGGGAGATGTGGACCCCGATCACTATTCTGAATGGGCCTCCTTTTTGTACTCTGTGGCCCACTTAGTAATTGGGCTTTGTCCGACGTGTCCGCTCTACGTGGTAGGCTTTAGCATCACTAATTTTGAGTTGAAGGTTTAAATTACAATCTTCGCCCTCCAATTTATCAAACACATTAAAAATATCTAGTTTGCAAATTAGTCTATCCAAATCGTTGTTGTAAAAATCTTAATCAATAATTGAATCAAATTTTTAAAAATTTTGATTTGCGACTAATTCATAGCTTATTTTGAACCGGCAAATTTAATACATTTGCATATATGTTTGTATCAACATTAGTTTATCAAGGATAATATAATCAAAATAAAAATAATATTTAAGTAAGTCTTTTTATCAAATTATATTTGACTATAAAATAAAGTATTAGTACATATGTTTTGTCAACTTTAAAGTGCTAAATATAATAGATAAGATGAAAACATAATTAATAAAAATAATATTGTGTACATATAAATGGTATTTTGTGCCATGAAGAAGAATGTTAAAGTTTAAAATAAAGGTCATTTTACAATTTGCAATTTGGATAATTTAGGGATACTGTTCAATACCCTCTGAGTTATTTTGTGTTCCAATTAAATATTTAAACAAGTCTACTAGCCGATCATGCAAGGAGGGATTTTTGCTTACATTCATTTTTTTACAAGATTAATTATATATTTTAACATTGAACAAGGATAAAAGTAATGGATATTTTGTTTTCTTAATTTCAAAGAGGGGAGGGTTTGTATTTTTCTCTGACTTTTGGTTGATCACTAAAATTTGGACATGGCTAATTATAGTAACATATAACGGTCGAATCATTATCTTATCGTATATTTAACATATTTTTAGTTTTTTTTTCATCTAAAATTTAATGAAAGTTAGTACACAACTGAGATATAAATATTTCGGCTTAAGTACGGGGGAATGTACTGCTTTTTTTAAAAAAAGGCACTTAAAATTACCTGCATAGCGGTAGCCGATAGAACTCAGCACATTGGGCGGGGCTCACTTTTGTAGTTTTCTTCTTAGTCACTGTCGCAAAATTGAATGTGGTAAGTTTGCAGTGAATGCAGTTCGTACCAATTATAAGATATACGGTACTGATCCACCTCGAGCGCCACCCCCTCCTTCTCATTTTTCAGTATTAGGCTCGCCGGAATCTCCCGCCCCTCCATTCCTTTCGCCGCCCACACCCCAATTGCCTCAACAGCTGCCATTAGCCTCCTTATTGGGCACTTCTTTTATTTCCCAACTGTCGCGGTGGCGATAGTACTGGCCAGTGGATGACCTATGGCGAGTCGCCAGCAACAGGGTAGTATGGCAAAACAGAGAGGGGGGAGGTGTGATCGATTGGCAAAAAAGAAACATAGGAGAAGTTTAAGATAATTTTATAATAAAAATTTGATTCGGTCTCGACTCAAGTTAATATTATAAAATATATTCTAAAAAATATTAAAAAATACAATAAAATACTATAAAATAAAATAATCCCAGTTCTAACTCAAATAACATGCTCTAAATCTAATAACCTATCCAAAACTAATAAATAACGCATCCTAACGTGATAAATAACCTTAAATTAATTATACGATCTACTATATATAGAAAAACTGGCATACTATTATATATTCTGATAATTTATTTTTTGTGCTGCATTTATGACATCGTGTGTACCTAAGTATATAATGATAACGTCATGAATATAACAGAAAAAAATGAGTTATTAGAATATATTAGAGTATGCTAGTTTTTTTATATATATAGTGGATCACAAAATTAATTTAAGGTCGTTTACTGTTTTAGGACGCATTATTTATTAGTTTTAGTTGGGTTATTAGGTTTAGAACATGTTGTTCGAGATAGAACTCGATTATTTTATTTTATATTATTTTACTGTATTTTTAATATTTTTCATAATATATTTCATAATATTGACATGAGTTGGGACCGAGTCAAATTTTTATTATGAAACAACCTAGAACTTCTCCCCTTTTTCTTCCCCTACTAACCGATCGCGTCCCCATCCCCCGTCTATTTTGCTGTGCCACCCTACTAACGGCGACCTTACCACCGGCTGCCCGCTGGCTAGTGTTGTCCCTGTCGCGCCACTGCCTCCCTTCTTTCCCCTACAAAATATCGCCGACGATAGTAAAGAAACAAAGGAAGTGGCCACTAGAGGGGGCTGATAGTGGTTGTTGAGGCATTCAAGTTGTAGGCGGCGAAGGGGATGGTGGGGCAGCAGATTTCGGCGAGCCTAACATGGCAAAACAAAAGGGTGGGGGGGGGGGCGATGTTGCGCTTGAGGTGGAACAGGGGTATGACTGAGGCAGTTGCAATGCGGGGAGGGGGAAGGAGTGGTCCGGCAAAACATCGAGGGCGGAGGGGGGCTATCCAATGGCCATCTTCGCTTGTGTGCGGGAAAAATAGGTAGTGCACAGGAACATTACATATATGTATGTATGTGGGTGAAAGTGAAACTAGTAGCGCCTAATGACAATTTCTAGTTAGTGTTAATCCAGCAAGTAGTGCTAGAAACTTAATGTCATAGTTAGGTTTGGAAAATATTATATGTGCCTATATATTACTTAATGATAAACACGTACACATGTCTAAGTCCGGTGGATGGTGTTTTGTACTTGATAAGTTAAAACGAATATTGGGTTTAATGGCCATGTTAATCATAGTTGATTCCTGGCGTCAATTTGCTCCCCAACTAACTTCCTTCACCCTCACCAATTAACAAACATGCTGGTCAGTCATTGTTTAATCCACACGTTTGAGAGAGCTGTTCATTACCTTTGAGCCAATCCCGCCGAGATTATTAATTTAAACAATGCATCATTCATCACTTGGCGTGGCCGACATGGAAGGTAAAACAAATGCCTAATTAAATTGAGCAGCACAAAACCAGCGAGTGGTTCACCACTTACTTTCTTGGTACGACTCCAAATTCTAAGTCTCGCACATCATGTTGCTTCAAGATGCGTGTATAAATATGATACAACTTCGTCTTATTATATAAATCACAATCTAATACGAAAACAAAGGAAGTGCATACATATACACACGACGTACCAAATGTCTATAGCAAGGGACAAGTCCCCCCAAACCCCGTTCACACATCTCTCACCTAATGATTATATGCAAGCCAAGAAGGAGTGGATACGAAATCTTCGATCAAAACCTGTAATGCTCGTGAAACAGTGGACGGCTTGTCTTTTTCATCAAATCAAGTTGATGACTTTGTCTTTGGGCATTTACACCCAATGCGACATACCCAAATGCAGAGTACTTTGGATTGGTCCTCAATTCAATTTCGATTGAATTATTATATACAAAAACATTGAAGATGAAGATGGCATGGCAAAGCATGTGCCACGCACTAAGCCGTCCAACGAGTCCCCAAGTCGGCCTCCAACTCTTTGTCCCATCCATCCGTTCCAACCCCACTAAATGTCTTCCTCTTGTACGTTGAGCTTCTCTCGGCTTTCTCGCTGGGCGGCTAACCTGCTTTATCGTTGCGTCTGCAAAGAGAGGGATAGATACAGGCGGTGGTGGGATCCAGCTCGTGCTCGTATCTTGTCGTCATTGTAGAGGCTTGGTCAACAAAGAGGCAGTGCTTTTGGCGCTTTCTGCTTCCCGCAGCAGCTTCCACACAGTCTCACACACCTCATCTCTCTTGTATGTACGCATCTTCGCATTTTCCCATTTTCCCATTTTCCGTGTTGTGTGACGGTCAAATCTAGAAGGGAAGGGGTGGGTTTGTTTTGTCCGGCTTTTGGATTAACCGTGCCCCTTTCTCTCTTGATATAATCAACAACGGATGCACATTTTCCACGAATGAGAACAGAGAGGGAGGAGGGAGCGAGAGGAAGAAACAACGGCGTTTACGTTAGGTTTGAGGGTTGGAGGGGAGAGCGCAGCAGGAGTAGGACTTTTGGATGGGGCCAATCTGTAATTTGCTTTGTTGCTTGTCATGTAGCCTTTTCCTAACGCGGCATAGCTTTGCTTGGTTCTATCGAGTAAAAAGACAGGCTAGAAGAGACTTGTCTCAATGTGGTTGTCTACCCCAAAAATAATGCTATCAAGTATCAACCTATTATACCCTTCTTATTTATGCTGGTATACACGTTAAATTTACAACTTTTAATTTGGTTTAATTGGGTATTCACAATTCAAAGATGACATAATTACTATTTATAATATAATAGTAA
The DNA here is from genome assembly GCA_033002965.1 of Piper betle. Taxonomy (NCBI): domain Eukaryota; kingdom Viridiplantae; phylum Streptophyta; class Magnoliopsida; order Piperales; family Piperaceae; genus Piper; species Piper betle. The sequence goes on along the minus strand of JAURVB010011760.1, from coordinate 56,240 downwards.
TATTTTTAAAAGGGTAAAAATAATGGTTGGAAGCTGGGGTGATAAGATCTACTTGTTTGCGATCCATATATTATTTTGTGACTTTTGTGTTATATTTTGTGTTCTTGTAATCTTTTTTTCTAAGACTGGTGAAATATTATTTTTATTTTATATTATTGTAATATTTTGTTTTGAAAGCAGGTGAAGTGTTATTATTTATTTATATATAATATTTCTGCAACAATCAGCAGGAGAGCTGGCATAATTAATTTATACATAAAAAAAGCTCACTTCACCGCACTTTGAAAGAGCAAACAAACAACAACCGAGATTTTTTTATCCAATCAAATTATTTTAAGGGTATGTTGGGATTGAGAATATGAGTGAAAAGAAAAAGAAAATTGTACATTTTCCCATTTTTGGAGGTCAATAAAATATTTTGGGGTGGAAAAGAGTTCTCTTTCACATGGGCCCCACAAAGAAATCCTTTGAAAATCAATTAAATATTTTTTTTGTTGTTCTTTCTGAAAAATTTTATTTAATTTTTTTATTTTTTATATTATTATTATTACTATCATTATTCTTACTTTCCAAATAGACACAAGAAAAAAAGGTAAATGAAAGAAGGTTGTAAAGAGTTGGGCCTGGGCTGCCAGGGCCGGCCATGGGCCTTGGACAAGCCAGGCCCATGGCCAGTCGTAGGCATCAAGTTGTGGGCTGATCCTGAGTTCCTGATCACACTTCCTCATCTCACTAGCGTATTGCCATCCCTCCATGAACGGTGGAGTTTTATGAGTGATCCAATTTTGATTTACAACATCTCGTGAGCATAGATCCATTCAAGGCCTTGCTTCGCTTTGTAAGCGCACGTATGTTTATATTATTGCGACTTGGAAAATGACTTCTACCTTGGAAGGGAAGAAGCAGATGTAAATAAATGGCAGCTTGTACTCTTATGATATATCTTTGAGAGCCTTAGTTGCGTACCAAAATGGCTAGATATTTGAGTTGAGTTACAACTTATCTTGTATAGCACTCGGTACCCAATCTCAATTTCCATGTAATACAGACAAAGAACGGAACGCCATGTCTCGTGCCATCGTAGGCTTGTGATATTCTACCATGCTCTGCCTCACCATCCGTCGTGCCCTCTCTAATTAGCTGCCATTCTAGTTTTGTGAGTTTTTACCCGGCCGCAGGTATCTCTTTCATGGTTGCCATCTCCTGAAGGCAACAAGTATACCAAATGACCGGCTATTATAGAAAACTTATAACACATCTCATATATATTACTTGACACTTAATCACAATCTCCATATAGGACTAAGACTGAAAATATTACAAATTCATAACCTATACCATAGGCTTGTAATGATCTTCCTTTTTTATCAGGAAGGCACAGATTCCTAGCCACATTCTAATTCTCTTTGAGTCTTTAACTTCTTCATTAGTTGTCTAACTTTGGAAATCACGAACTCATGTTGTCATTTTTTACATAAACTAGTGCATGCAAATTCGTTTGTGTTCCATTCATTAATTAAGTCACCCTTATAAGCTCATAATTTTACTTTGTCTAAACTTGAAGGGTCAAAGCTGCTAGTTTGTTACTAACCACCTCTATCTTCGTATATTTTTGTCCTTTGAGACAATTTAGAAAACTATACTTTGATTCTAAGCATCGTTTCTAATCTTTCAATGTAAGCTGCATGCAAGACGCAGACTACCAGGATCGATACTTCAATATTAACTGCCAAGGTTATGAGTTATATACCAACTGAAAGTTACCTGTTAGCATCCAATCAGTAGCATTCATGTTTGATTAATGATGCATCTACTTATAATCAATTATAGAGCGTTATGAAACATTTTTCCGTTTTGCAGTTTGCTGTTCATAATATTCTCTCGTGTTTACCTTATCCCAAAATTCGGACAGATAGACACGGACGAAAACATGGATAATCAGCGATGCAGGCAGGTTGGAACTATCTATTATGTACATAATAATATCATACATGCGTACTTTGAAGAATACATCAAATTTGCTTGGACATAAACAAAAGAAAGACCATCAAATTAAATGGAATAATATTTTGGGAGGGAAAGCAATACCAGACTTAGTTATACCATTCGCAGTTTCTTCTTACCTTCACAACGAGAAATTTTGGGATTTCAAGCAACAACTCTGCGTAAGATTACACTCCACAATGGAAATGAACAAGTCGCTAACTATTATTATCTTGCTCATTCACCAATTTGAAGATTATTAAGATAATGATTATAAAAACTGCGTCTAAATCATCGTCGCCACCGTTGATGCTTGGCGATGCGCATTGTTGGCCCGTTTGGTACCCATTTGCCAGATCAGTTGTGTTTGCGTCCAAACATGCCCGTCTGCCAGTGCCGCATCCGTTTCCGTGTTATGTTTGCCCAGCCAACCTAGCTCACTATTTTAGTTAACCAGGGCTGAGTTAACTTGGCCCAACTTAATTAGGTTTAGCCAATTTGATTTTACAAGTTATTTTAGCCGGTTTTGTCCATTTCTCGACCATTTTCGATAATGTGAAACTCCTTAGTTTAGATGCATATTTATATTATTTAGAATATTTTGATGTTACGAGTATTTATTATTTATTATTTATTGTATTTATTATTTATTTATTTATTTATTCATTATTATTTATTTCTTGTTAGTTATATATTTATCGATTATGATGCACATTTATATAATTATTTATTATTATTGATGATATATTTACTTATTAATATTAATCTTATTCATGTTTATCAAATTTTATTTCTTGTTTGCTCGTGCATATGTTATTATTTATTTATGTTTAATTGTATATTCATGTATTTTATAGCTACATTGTTATTATTCATAATTAATATTAACTATTTATTTATTTATTTATCAATTTATTTATTTATTTGTTTATTATTTACTCGCATATCTGCTATTATTTACTCACCTTTAGTTGCATATTTATATAGTATAATTATATTATTATTTTATGATTAGTGTATTATTTATTCTTATGTATTTATTATTATCTATTTATCCATGATTTTATTTATTTATTTATTTATTTATTTATTTTTCCTTGTTATGTCTTGACTTGTGTGTCGAGTAATTATTGTTGATTCGTTTGATGTTATTATTGATGTGAGTAAAAATCACGATTATGTATAATATAGAGTTTTTAGTATTTTACTTAATAGTAGGTTCTAATATAAGTTCTGGAGTTTGAACTTGCCGTAGAGGTGCCGATACATTTGGAGTTTGAACCACAAGTCCATTATGATTCTTATCAGTTTAGCGCTCTAGTCTATCATGGATTTGATTTCCAGATCATAGGACATGTTGAGTAGTTACTCTATTGAACCCCACTTAACATGGGTCTTTTAGACATATTTTACTTATGTGATTAATAACCTTTGAGGATGAGATCCATCGTGTTATTTTCAAACTTCGCTGCAGTTCACGTTACTTTTAGGCCTACTTATATGATTCCCTTCTCAGCCCTCTATATAGTTTTTATCGATTTTTTAATGAGCCAAGAGTTGGTGAATTTGACTTTGTATATACTGTGAGTGAACGCATACGCATGTCGTAGTGGGCTTTTGATTAAAAAGAGGGTTGTTCCAGTCGTGATAGATCTTTACATCTCTATGTATTATGCTTCCTAACACCTAAAGAGACGTGAAGTAGACAAGTATTGTTGTGTACATGACATATCTAGATTTGTGGTATCAAAGGGTACTAAAGGTGGCTTCCTGAGAGGACTCAGTGTTTGTGCTCTGGGCCAGGAGTTGTATAGAGGTATAGAGAGGGCTTAAGTTATGTACTTTTTCCGAGAGTGAGATCAGTTATTGCTGAGATAGGTATTTATCGAGAGTGGCACAACACAAGTTTAGTTCAGGATGCTATTGAGTTTGCAGCTTGATGATTCCTTAATAGATGCCCTTTGAGTATTTTCATGGAGATTATATATGTTTTCCTTCCTCGTGAAATATCACATTGTACTTCCTAGTTTGTACTAGTTTTTCTCAACCAGTGACACTTGTTGCCGACATTTTTCTCATTATATATGTATTCAAACATGAGATTTCCACCCCGTGATCATTCTTCGCTTCGAGTTAGATAAGTTGGATCAAAGGTGCCCTTATTGCGCAAATAAATTTTGCAAGTAAAAAGAATAAAAATAAAATGCAGTGAGCAAGGAAAGACACAGGGAGTTTTACGTAGTTATTTAGGGTTCAACTCGAATCCCTAAGTTAGTCCACAATGGTTTGATTACCACAAATTCACTATTTCTTCTTTGATTTTACAATTTATAAAAAAATAGTAAAATTTTGCCTCTCATTAAATTGATCCTCCTTTGATAACTTCGACTCAAATGCCTTGGTTCTTCCCATTTTTGTCTTCAAATCTTCAAAATAACTTCACCACTGTGTCTAAGCATCCAAAAACGATAGGGTATCAAGTTTCATCTCAATTTAAAGTCAAGAAGGCTTTCAAATTATTTTCGCTGTAATAATGGGCCGAACTAACTATTTTGGGTTGGTTCAGAACAAATAAAATGTTGGACCAAACCAGGTGGCGTACGCGGACTCGTGTTTCTCTTTGCGTGTGCTTGTCTACGCGCATGGTGCACCAGTTCAAATCTGGGTCTTGGTATGTCGTGGATGTGGTTTGGCTCATAATCAGTTTTTAGGACAACTCCTTGTGGTCGTGGCACGAACAGACCTACAGACACGATCAACCGCAAATGTCCCTAACAGACCCGAGTACAGTGGCAGTGCAATGCAAGGTTTGCGGCTCCAACGATGGCTTTTCCAGTGACAACGATGAAGGGAGACCACCTAGATAGCCAGGCCTTTGACTAATGAGTAGTTTGGTGGTGGTCCAATGGTCTGGTGGTCTATGGTGAGGCTGGATGGCGGCGACAATGCTAGAAGGTCCTAGCGAAACTGTTTTTTGGCCAGATTTTATCGTCATTTTTTGGCTACGATGACACCTTACTGCAGCGGGATTTGACTTGGGTTTGTATCTAGTGACAAGGGTGACCTGTTGACAATGGTTGATTGTCCTACAATGGCAGTGATTGGCCGGGTTGAGTCCAAGAAGTTGGCCGCTTGCTACTATCACACTGCTCTGATGGCAGTCTTTCAAGCTATTTTCCTACGACAACGAGGTTCCTCAGCATAAACTCTAGGTTTTGGTTTGTGGTGACGTGGCCGATAGTGACTTGGGCTGGCCAGATGACGACTTCAAACTTGATGACATGTTTTTGTTTCTGATCCTTTCTTCTCCGGTGGCCCACTTCTTGGCTATTTCCCGAAGATGAAGGGCTCCTTTGGCTACGGGTCTTGTATGTATCTCGTTGGGTTCAGTGAAATGAGTATACTGGTGGCAGCGAAGCGATCAAAGGTGCCTTGGTCAGTTGGGAAATGGTTTGTAACTCTGTTACTTGGTGGGCATCACAACTCTTGGTAGGGACCTCTTGGCTTTTTCTGGCAATTTCAGTGGCAACTATTGGTTGGGTGGTGATGAGGCACTTCTACCTTTCCTTCACTGGGTTTCGGGGTCGCAAGAGGGAAGTCTTCAACGAGGGGGCTGAGAACTCTGTAAATGAGTTATTATTCTTTGCATTTCATGTTAATTTTTGTTATGTTTCGAGTTGTTTATATTTCAATTTTATTAGTTTAAAAGTTTATTAGATATTTTTAACAATGAGAGAAATTATTGTAATTTTGGTGCAAAATATGCTAATTAATGTTGTTCTAATAAGGTATAAGAGTTTGAAGATGATCTAGAATCAATTCGTGGTGAAATCGGGCTAAAACTCATAACCTGGAAACTATGACGAGTGCTCGAGTGCCTGAATAGTGAGCGCTTGAGTGCTAGTGGTGAAAAACCTAATTTTTTGATATTTCTAAAGATCCTGGTGGACCCCACTTAAAATATTTGGGTGGATACTTTATAAACTTGATTAGGGTTTTAAAGAAAAGGAGTGGAACAACATTAGACGGCTAAGCGATGGCACAAAAGACGAGAGAAGGAGGACGAAGAAGTTGGATCAGAAGAAGAAGACGTTTTCTTCAAAAGAGTTTTTCTTTATTTTGATTTAGTTTCTTTGTAATTAAATAATATTTTTCATATTATATATGAATTTCTTGAGTTTAATTGCATATTCTATGGAGTAAATTCTTTCCTAGGATTTTCAATGATACCTAGTGCATAGATTAATAAAAGTTATTAATTTTTATCTGCATGATTGTGATGTTGGATAATCTATTTTATTTTATTCATTAATGCTATCATTAGCCTGATCACCTATTGATTGATCTAGAGATTTGATCTTGTTTAGAGATAGAAATATTAAATTTGTCATTTAATAAAATAATCTTTGTTCATCTATGTTAGGTGATTCACATATGAGATAGAGATATACTTATATATCTTAGGTAACTATTAAAGGTAAAACTTAAAGTATCAGTTTGCATACACAATTTCATAGAGATATAGGAGTTGAGTGCAAGTGATAAGTTTATGGTGAATATAAGAGATGTCATAAATAATTAATTCTCATGGTTAATAATCCAAATGTGTAATTCATTAGTAGAAATTATAACTTTGATTATATAGAGTACTAGGTGATATTGAAAATCCTAGGTTTGTCGTCTTGAAGTTAATATCTTATTTAAATATTACATTTTAGATTAGTTTAGTTTTAATTCACAATTTAATCACTCTTTCAATTCATTCTATTTAAGTATAATTAATTAAATTAGTTTTGGTAATTTAAAACTTCTAATAATAATTCATCGTAGGACGATCCTTTCTTATCACTTTTATTACTTGATTTGACACGTGCACTTGTGTTATAATTTACACATCAAGGGCTCCTTACCTTTCTTCTTCTTTTCCTATTTGTCTCTTCTTTTCTTACATACCCCTACCACCCACCCCCCCCAACCAACCACACCAACTTTACTAGGTGACTATTTATAGCATTTCATGGCCCCTCTAGCCTTCCTTTGGTTCCACCTCCGCTTATCCTCTCCTTCTTATTATCCTCTTCCTTTGTTTTGGAAACCACTATGACTCACTCCAGAATTCACCAAGGGTAGGAAAAGGAGGTGGATATTGGTTATCAAACTCAAACACGGGCAAACATGTTCATCTTTGTGCCTGTTTAATATGTATGTCTTATGTTCTTGTGCCTTAGGTTGCTTTTGTGGAATGACAGATAGATGATAAACACACTTGACCTCAACGTGCTGGTGTTTTCTTTTGTTCGTTTGTCTGTGTATGATGCATGTTCATATACTTGCTTGATGTATCATGATGTGTCTTCCCTTTTGGAGACACCAAGATGTTTGTTTCGATCTATTTTTCATTTGAGTTTTGCATATTAATTGATTTAGACATAATTCAACTCAATCGTAATAGTTCTGATCCAATTCTTAAGTGAACTAGAATTAGAGTATAAAATCTGTGACTAAAGTCAAAGTTTTACATTAGCGAACTAGTCAGTCGAGTTGAGTCAGTTTCATGAATTGCGTGCTGAGTTGAGGCCGGTTGTGAGTTATGTGTGTTGAGGGTTAAAAAAAGATGATAAGAAATTAGTTATCAGAGTATACGATAATATCCATTTTTTTTATGTATTTGATCATAGAATTATTTTTAGGCTAAATAACGTATTAGGACATGTTATACGGTAGTTTGTGTGGGCTATTAGTTATAGAAATGACATTGTGATGTTATGGTGTGTATTATATTTTATAGGATTTTCCATATTTTTTGGATTTTTTTAGAATTTATTACAAGTTAGTTATTATTTTGACTTGAGTCAGAGTTGAATCAAGTTTTATTCACGAAACTGCCACTGAACTTCACCCCAACACTTTCTCCCCCAAACCCCGATCACTGTCGATGCCTCCCCGATTCACGTCATCGGTAACCCTTCCAGTTGCCGCACTGCCACCGATTGATGTCGCCGAGCCTACCTTGTCGTATCCATGCCACCCCAAGCCATCCTAGCCTTTGCCCGGTTTTCAAGACACCAAATCGCCATGCAAAAATGCCACACTCCACGACGTTGATTCACCACCTTCCACGTTGCTTCGTCGTCGTTGTGATGTCGACACCCCTCCCCTCGACCTAGACGACATTTCACCCATACCCAACGCTACTATTGAAGCCAGCTGAGGACCAATCGGACGATTGACCAACCCCGGTCGACTCATCACAACTGTCGGCGGCCATCGTTGCCATTGCCGTCCTTACCACTACTACCATTGGGTTGAGCTTGCTGAGCTGGTGCCAACCCATAGCCCCGATTGCCTCGCCCAAAAAGTCACCGAAAAACCATCAGAAAACCACTGAAAACTGCCAGAAACCACTGGAAAATTGGATTTACTGAAATTTGCCAAATTCATCCATTTGAACCCGATTGAACTTCGGACACCGCTAGGTGCCGAATTCGAGTCTCAAGTCACATGACAAAACCCTAGCTGTCACCGATTGTCGACGACACAAGGTATAATTAACTCCAACTTAATTAGTTAAAGGTGATAATTATTAGCACAATATGTCAGGATTGATGAATTGATGTGTTAGATATTTTTATTGTAAATAAAAATATGAATTGCTTGGTTGAAGTATATTAAAAGGAATGTTAAGGAATTAATTAAGTAAACTAGGTAATTATTGTAATCTAATGAAATGTAGCATATGAAATCTTATATGCATTGATGTATGATTGATGTGAGTATGTATTGATGTGTGTGTGCTATAAGATGTGTGAATGTATCATAAGTAGGTGTTAACTTTTAGTTTGATGTGTAAATACGTAGTAGGAGCATGCCATTGAGCACCAAATTCAAGCTCCGAGATACTCAACCCAACCTTAACCAGTCGTCGATCATCGTCGCTGACGATGCTATGTATAATTACCTCTGATTTAATTATTTAGAATTGATGATTGTTAGTATGGCATGTTAGGATTGATTATTTATTGTGATGAATGCCTGATTGTGAATGAAGTGATGATTTGCATGATTTGATTAATATTGAATGAATCCTAGTGATCTAATTAAGTGAATTAAATCGGAGCATGCTAATTGACGGTAACGTAGTTAGAAAAACATAATAAAATCGGTGTGAATGAGATGAGCTAGGGATATTTCTATGGTGATGAGGGTTGTTGATTGTTTGATGGATGATGATTGTATTGTGAGTGTGATATTCATGATGAGTTTGATGCATCATTCAATTAGTGGGTGTTAGTTTCTAGATTTGATGTGTAGGTACGGAGTACGAGTCTTCCGCGTAGGCGCGCAACTACGAATGAAGCTTCTACTAGGTCTGTTTAGAACTCGTTTTTGATTAATTGTCTCATTCTATCGTGCTTTGTTTTAATAGGTAAGCGGACGTGTCGAATGGTGAATTTATCGTATCTCACTCCACACGAGGCCATTTAGGCAATCGAATTTCTAAATTAATAACCCTTGAGGATGAGATCCCTCGACTTTGTTTTCGAAACTCAGATCCAACTCATGATTCCTTCGAGCCTATTATACTGAATTCAATACCTATGCCTATGTATATGTAGTTTTCATATTTTCAGTAAGATATGAGAGAAGGGAAATAGACAACCACGCCTTGAGAGAGGGTGTGCGTTCGTCAAAACAGGCTCTAGAATTGGTGAGCGTCCTTTCTATTCCCGAGGGATCTTGATAACTCTACCTTTGAGTTCCTCAAACCCGGATAAGTATGAAGGTTTACAGGTATTGCTATGCAGCGCATGTCTAAACTTGTGAGTTTCAAAGGGTACTGAAGGCGCATGCCTGAGAGTACTCATCCTCTATATTTAGGGCCAGGAGTAATATAGAGGATGTAGAGGGTTGAAAGGAAAGATAATGATTTTCACGCATAAAGGATAGTTTAAAGTGGCAAAGGAAGGAGAATGAGATACAAAGGGGACACTATCACGTGAGGTTGACTACTCCTAGTTATTGCCCTTTGAGAGTTCTTGAGGAAGAGTAATAATATTTTTATTTAAGAGGAAGGTCAACTCTCATGTGTCAATTTGTATTTAATTATTTCTCAGGCCAGTAACACTTGTTACTGACATTTATTTATTATATATACAGGCAAAAATTGCAAGGAATGAGCACCGTCGAGATTGCGGAGGAGCAGTATTGAAATCGCGCGCACATGTACCTATCGATTGTAATTGGTGATGTATTGAACTGTGTAAATAATGAAATTTAAATGTTATCATGTAAATTGCTATAGATATTATGTATGTGAATGAAAATGGGAAGTGAAAAATAAAAAGGGTGAGCTACAAAGAGAGGATAACTAGAATGTGAAAAACATATTGTGTTTAGACTGTATTTTTTATTTTTATTGCTATACATATTACTGCTTGTCATTGACAAGGTGGCTTGTATTGCACTTTTAAGGGAAAACTCTGTCCATTTCATTTTTTTAAAAAATATTTCTTTTGAACCTTTCATTTGTTTGCTTTGTTTATTTACTTATTTGTACATTATGGCATGCATGTAATATAATGTTAGAACCTAAACATCTCATCTATGCTTTGCATGCTGCATCACCATCTTGAGACGTTGAGGATAGATCTGGGTTGACTTAACCAAATCCAATAGATTACCGAACGGTTTTGTTATCGGTAATATTTCCAGGTTGGTTCATGGGTGAACCGAAACGGGGTGTTACAGCATATTACATCACCATTTTAAGATGCCGATGTTAGATCCGCATCAGTTTAACCAAATCAAATAAATTAATGAATAGTTTAGTTTCCAGTAATATTTTTTGGTTAGTTCACAGGTGAACCGAAATGGGCTTTTGCCGTTGTTAAGTGCATGAACCTTTTTTGTGGGGAAAATATCATAGATGTAAAACCCGTGACTCGAGTCAGAGTTTTACGGGAGTGAACCAGTCGGTTCAACTGTCGGTTCGAGTCGAGTCAGCTTCATGGACCGCGAGCTGAGTTGAGGCCAGCTGTGAGTTATGAGCGATGAGAGTCATGTATGCTCAAGTATACGATGATAACGCCTAAAAGATGATGAAAAATGGGTTATCAAGTATGTGGAGGTATGCAGTATTGATTGTTATTTTTATTTGATCGTAGAATATTTTTAGGGCCGAATGACGAATTAGGACGCGATATAGGTGAGTTTGGGTGGGTTATTAGTTATAGAACATATCATTTGGATGTTGCTGTGTTCGTTTGATTTTACGGGATTTTTCCCAATTTTTTTGGATTTTTTTAGGATTTATTAGGAGATAGTTATTATTATTGACTCGAGTCGGAGTCGAGTCAAGTTTAATTTACAAAAATGCCATCGCACGCCCTTCATCTTCCCCGACACCTTCCCTTCCAAACCCTAGCCGCCGCCGCCCCTGCGTTCGTCGCCGCCGCCGCCGCCGACGCCGTGCTGCCGCCAATCGACGCCGCCCCGCCCCGCCGTGCAGTCGCCGTGCCGCCACGACCCACCCCGGCCACCGCCTCGCCGCCACGACGCCGGAATCGCCCCACGAGCCGCGACGCGCTCCCTCGGTGATTCGCCGCCGTCCGGGCCGCTCCGCCGCCGCTGTGACCCCGACGACCACCCCCTCGCCGTTGCCGACGTTTCCCCCATCCTCCCGACCGCCGTCGAGGCCGGCCGGAGCCCCGATCGGAGCACACCGCCGCCGCCGCCCATTTTCGACGCCGCCGTCGACGGCCATCGCCGCCTCGGCTACCTTGTTTGACACCGCCATCGGACCAAGCTCGTCGAGCTGGTGCCGATAGACCCCCTGATTGCCCCGTCCCGAATCCTCGCCGGAAAACCGTCGGAATCCGCCGGAAAACCGCCGACACTCGCCGGAAAACCGCCGGAACCGCCGGAAAATTGGATTCGTGGGAAATTCGCCGGATCATCCGCCGAACGCACCTGGTCCAATCTGATCGGACTTCGGACGCCGCTAGGTGCCGAATTCGAGTTTCGAGCCACGAAACGGAAACCCTAGCCGTCGCCGATTTTCGACGACGCGAGGTATAATTTATTTTAATTTAATTATTTGAAAGTATTGATTATTAGAATTGCATGCTAGGATTGGTGAATGTGTGTTATAATATATATATATAAATGTAGATTTGATTAAGGATAAAATATGAAATTGTTTGATTGAGTGGTGTTAAAAATGGAGGCTAAGAAATTAATTAGGGTAACTAGGCAATGATCATGATCTAATGCAAACTAGCCTAAGTAGACTTGCTAGAATTGATATAGGTTGATGTGTGTTGATTGATGCGTGATTGTGTTGATTGTGTGTGCATGCTATAGGATGTGTGATTCATCATGCGGGCGTTAGTTTTTAGCTTGATTGTGTAGGTACGGTGTAGGAGCTCGCCGCCTAGGCGCGTGGACCCGTTTGGAGCTTCTACCAGGTCCGTTTAGGACTCGTTCTCTGTTTTACGCTACTCTATTGTTTATTTGATTTATCATGTGCAGGACGAGTTAAGTGGCGTTTTATCGGATCCCACTTAACTCGGGCCATTTAGCCAACAGTTCTTTTTTCGGATTAATAACCCTCGAGGATGAGATCCCTCGAGTTTGTTTTCGAACTTCAGATCCAGCTCACGATGCCTTCGGGCCTATTGTATAAATCCCAACCCAGGCCTATATATATATAGTTTTCGTGTTTTCGGTGAGAGATGGAATGAGGGTTACTTGCGGCCACGTCTTCAGATAGGGCGTGTGCCCGGAAGAGCGGGCTCTGGAGCTGGGGAGAACCCACTTCGTTCCCGAAGGATCCGGACAACTCCACCTTTGAGTTCCTCAAACCCGGAGAAGTGTGGAGGTTTACGGGTACTGCAATGCAGCGCATGTCTAGACTTGTGGTTCAAAGGGTACTGAAGGCGACTGCCTGAGAGTGCTCGGCCTTTGTGCTCAAGGCCAGGAGTAATATGGAAGGTGCAGAGGGCGGTAAGGAATGAAATTTGATGCGAGAAGCGATAGAGAAATGGCCAAGGTATGAGGATGAGAAAGATAGGGGGACGCTGTCGACCCGAGGGCGACGGCCCGACGGCGACGGCTCCCGTATGTGCCCTGATGAGAGTTCTTGAGGAAGTATATGGTTTTGATTCAACAGGAGAGTTTGCTCTCCTGTGCCAGATTGATATTAGTTATTTTTCGGGCCGGTAACACTCGTTACTGACGGTTTTTCTATATATATGTAGGTGAGGAATGCGAGCGATGAAAGCTGTCGGGACTGCGGAGGAGCAGCACGGAACCGCGCACACATGTACCTGCCGCGTGTAACGTATAATGACGGTGTGTTAATGCTGTGTGAATGATTATTACAATGTTTTTGTCTTGAATGAATTACTTGTTATGAAACGAACTGATAAATATGACTGAGTAGGGAGCCTTGGAGTTCAGACTCGGCTCGGGTAAAAACGAATGAGATAATGATTTAATGTCATGGTAGATTGTTAGGTGTTATCGTATTTTCATAAAATAATATATATTTTCTTTTGGTTTTTCATTTGTTGTTTTGTCTTATTTTGCTTGTACATCATAGCATGCATGTAGGACTCCGTTAGAACCCAATCGTTCCCATTTATGCATTTCATATTTGCATCTCCATCTTGAGACGCCGAGAGTAGATCCTGGTCGGCTTAACCGAATCTAGTAGATTAACGAATGGTTCGGTCGCTGGTGACGTTTCCGGGTCGGTTCGCGGGTGAGCCAAAACGGGGTGTTACAATAGATGCCCATATGTCACATTTTTCTTACAAAAATAACCAAAATTTCAAGCCTATATCACACATAGTCATTTTTAAAACTTTCATATCAATCATAACCAAAGCTCATTATTTTTCATTCAACGACAAAAATACCTCTAAAATATAATTTTTCTTCAAAACAAGGTAGGTAATGGATAAAAGTTATAATCTTTATTGATTTATATATCAAAATAAAAAGATTAGCAATGATGAATAGCTATAAAATTATATTATATATTAGCTATAGATCAAAATGTAAAATTTTAGATTTTGTTTGAAATTAAATTGATTAAAATTCAATTAAATAAAATAAAATATATAAATTTAGTGTTTAAAATTTTAATCTAAACTTATTATTCTATTAGAAATTTAAAAAAATTTAATCAATATATTTTAAATTTGAAGAATTTTTAAAAAAACTAAACACCATTCATCATATAAAATGTAAGAAAAAATATATTAAAAAAATTTGAAGTTAAATTAAAAATATTTATGTCGCTAAAACAAAAAATAATGAATCAGATATGTTTAAAATATAAGAACTGACTGTACCTGAAATAAAAATAAGAGATCTGACTATATTCAAAATAAAAATAGGAAATCTAGTTATATATTATAAAAGTTTAAAACTTTTTGGCAAAAACAACTTTAAGACATGATTATTTATAATATTTTCCCCCGGGTTTAGATATTATGTAATTCATTAACGACTTGAATCATAGGTAGGATTCCCGGATGCCACACATAACACTCCTTAGGTCCTAAGGTGTCCTCCTTACTCCCAAGTCCCGATCGTTTCAGTTCCTCCAAAATCTTTAATGTTTAGCCAATCGTATACTAAGACTTTAAGTTCAGTTCAGACTGATCCCATCGCCCGTGTATTTGACAAGACTTTAAGTTCAGTTCAGACTGATCCCATCGCCCGTGTATTTGACAATAAATAAAAAATTAATGTATATATCAAAATTATGCTATCAACTAAACATTTTCAAGAAATGAACATACTATTAAATTCTTTTTTTCTTCACTTCCTAAAGTAAATATGATAACTTATTCACTTTGGGGGAAAAAACACCACAATTATAAATGATTTGAAGGAAAAAAATCATTACTACTCAAAACTTACAGTAAATGCGAATGTACGCTACACAGTAATGTACACAAACACCTTGCCCTCAAGAATATACAGCTCCATTCTCCTCCCCACCGAGCTGCACCCGACGACGCTCGCCGCCGCAGACACGTTTAATCGTCTTATAGTTCACCCTTGCGCCGTGTGCCTCCAGATAAAGCCCGACGTTGCCCTGCCCGGCCTCCACCGCGCATTGCAGCGGCGTGTACCCAGCGTCGTCCGCGGCGTCGATCTGCGCCCCGGCCCCGACCAGCACCTTCACCACATCCAACCTCCCCTTCCACGCCGCCCTATGTAGCGCCGTCCACCCGTTCTGGTCCCGCCCATCCACCTTGGCCCCCCGCGCTAAACAGCTCCTCACGCCGTTCGCGTCGTCGGCGCTCGCCGCCCGGTGCAAGCAGTCCCCGAGCAGCAGCAAGTCCATCAGCTCCCTGTTCTCGCTGTCCGCGAGGGCGAACGGCGGTTCGCCGTCCCCCGTCACCACGTACTTGGTGCATGGCGCGGCGGAGAGGAGCAGCTCCGCTGCCGCGAGGTGGTTCCCCGCCGCCGCGCAGTGGAGCGGCGTCCACCCGGCGGCGTCGGCGAGGGCGGGGTCAGCCCCGCGGGCGACCAGCACCCGCACAGCCTCCGCCAGGCCCCGCGACGCCGACTTGTGGACTGCTCTCTGGCCGGATTCGTCGGCGGAGTTCACGTCGGAGGCCGATTCCGCCAGCGCCGCCAGCATGTCGACGCCTTCGTCGTCGGCGGCCGACTCGGCGGCCAGGAGAAGAAGCCGACCGTCGGGCTTTGCCCCGGCGCCGAGGAGCGCTTTGGCGACCTCGAAGTGGCCCGACTCCACCGCGGCGGCGATCGCGGAGTTCCCGACGCCGTCGGCGGGGTTCGGATCGGCGCCGGCGGCGAGAATCGCGGCGACAAACTTAGGGTTGCCGGTGCGGGCGGCGTCGACGAGGAGAGCAGAGAGGTCGGAGGGAGAACAACCGGAAATCGCTCGGGAGAGGTGGAAGGCGGTCTCCAACGTCGCTGGAGAAGCACCGCCGCGGAGGAGGAGGGAGCGGACGACGTGGGGGCCGACGAGGGGGACGGGGAGGGAGGCGTCGCGGAAGACATGCCGGCCGGGCGAGGAGAAGAGGCGGCGGAGGGCCTCGGGGAGGCGCGGCCGGTGGGGAGCATTGTGGAGCGGAGGAGAACAGAGTCGGGGGCGGAGATGGGGAGGGACGGGGTGGGAGCGAGTACAAGAGAGAAGGTGGCGGATGAGAGGGGCGGGAGGATGAATAGCGCCGCCGGGGAGAAGGAGAAGAGGTGGGCGGAGGAGGGGTTGCCGTGGCCGGTGGTGGTGAGGGAGATGGCGACGGACATGGTGTGCATGAGGTTGGTGATGGTGAAGAGGGCGGCGGCGCGGTGGGAGGGTCGATAGAGCAGCTCTAGCTCCTTAACATCCACGCTCACCAGCCGATCCATGCCTCCTTCCCTCCCACTTGTGTGGTAGGACAAAAAGCAAAGCTTGGCAAGGATCACTCTCTTTTAGTTAAACAACTTATACTATATAGCATATTATGCGTACTTGGAACATTTTACACTAACGCGGATGGAATGATTCAAGGATCAAGGGGCCGATTCAACAAACTAAACTTGGAGGAGAAGAGTGATGGTTGGGATTCACCTTGTTGGAAAGATTCAAAGCAAACGATGACTACCTAAAGGAGGAGGAGGAATAATGACGCTGTCTTCCAAGTTCAACTATGTGGGTTTTGGAGAGACAAATGGTCAGCAGGGATTAGAAAGAATTGGAGGTGAGCCTACAGTTTTGCCTTTGTTTATCTGTGCTTTGCTTCCCAACACGCTATTTCTCTATTAGAAAACGAATGCGATGGCCACGTTGACCTTTAATTTATGATATGTGCAATGACGTTTTAGCATATTCTGCGCAGCTGCCTTTGCTAGTGCCGACGATGCCAATCGCCGGAGAATTGGTAGCATGGTAGGTAAGAAAAAGATTAAAAAATGTTAGATCTACGTCAGTAATAATATATATATATATAAAAGTTTGTGCCATTCATTAATGCAATTTTCAATCTGAATATAATCATTTTACATTTAAAGACTATTTTCATTCGCTTTTAAATTTATCATGTGGTTACTTCTTTGAGTGTACTACCTATATTGTCTTCTCTTATTAAAATCGTTAAGTTGAAATTAAACAAGATGTTCAATCTAACGCTAACACCGAGAAGAAGGTAAATACAATGCAATTTTTTTGGAGCACAATTAATTATAATGTAGGGACGAAATACAGTATTGAATTTTCTAATATTTTTTGGTAAAATAAAGGAAAATAAATTGTTGTAAATAGTTTGGAAGAAAAGAAGATAAATTCAATAATCTTAATTTATGCCACGACTACAATAGTTTACATAACTTTGGGAGAAGTATATGATACTTATATTTTTTCTAAATAATTTTAAGTTTAATTTTTATCAAACCCCACGTATTGCGCAGATTATTTGGCTAATATAACATCAAAGTAAACAAATTACGGACAGTTGTCAGAGTAGCACCCGCTATCTTTTTCCCACAATTAGATATACTTATGGTAATTGGTGTCATTATTTCCACTCCGTTGAAAGTTGTCACCCTTCGCTGTGATTATTATAAAAAGTATATGTATGGGTCTGGTCATAAACTTTTTGTTCTGTAGCGACACTTTTTCAAAATAATGTTATTCTGGGAAAATATTTTTATGAGGGATTGAATTGTATAGTTTTCTTTATGAAATATAAAATCTATCTGGAACATTACAGCTCAATTCAATGCATTCAACACATCCGCATCTTAAGATTGAGACGTTTTTAGTAGTTAAAACGGAGTAGGAGAGTACATGAATTAGTCCTTCACGGTCAATATCATTTCTCTTATTCACCATCAATAATTTTTACTTCTCACCGATCACCGTATTGATGAAGTTCGATGTTTTAACAACCAACAGAAAAACAAAGAATTTTTCAAAAACCGTCACATCACTTGTTCAAACTCTGCAAAATGTGAGGTCGAGCTGTGCGATAGAGTGAGCATTTTTGCAGCTCAGGCTCCTTTAGATTCAGCTAGACAAAGTTACCTTGTCTCAGTAATTACCCAGGGATCTTATACTATTTGAAAAATAACCCGGGACTTTAATGCCTTGTAACACTTCTCTAAGTCACAATCTTTACTGCTAAAGCTGGGTTTAAAAAAAATCATTGATAAAAAGCAAACAGTTTCCGGACAATTTCTCATTATAACTAGGGTTGTTAAACGATTCAAAGTTTATTCGAATTCAGTTCGAGATCGAACACGTTTTAAATATGCATGTTCGAGCTTAATTTTTATATTGTTCGAGTTCGATTTAAGCTCGAATACACTTAAACTGTTTAATTTTGACGAGCTCAAACTCAGCTCATTCGTGAATTCGAAACCTGCTCGCTTATAAAATAGAAAGTAACTCACTTAAAAAAATGAAGTTAACATGGATTGAACCCATTCACGCCTTCTAGGTCTTCAACTTAAATATCTATCATCTAAACTATCTCACTAATTTATTATTATATTATATATAAATAAATATAATTAGTTATAATTAAATTTATTAATATATATATAAAGACTATATTATTATATTATTTTATCGAGTCGAGTTTGAGTTAATCTATGAGTCAAGCTACAAATTGATTTTGAGTCGAGTTTGGCTATAACAGAGTCGAGTCAAGTCGAACACTGCCTTGCTCGAACTCGCCTTGAAGGACTAAAGTTCGAGTTGAGTTCTAGCTCAAATATTTAAATGTCGAGTTTCGAATCGAGTCAAACCGAGCCGATACCAAATACTTACAAACTAGCTTGCTCAATTAATAGCCCTAATTATTACACAATTCTCTCTTAACCTTTTTCTTTTCTTTTGCCTCTATTTAAATGCTTGAAATTAATGTGTAAGTATCAATTTGAAAGAAATAATTATACTAAAAAATATATAACAAATGGAAATTAAACTATTCAGCTTGTACGAATTAAGCTTAATTCGACTTCAAAGATAAACAAACAACATTTGAGTTAAAAGAGAACATTTTTTGGCCGGACGGATTAATTTCGGTAAGCAAGGAAATAATCACTCATATTTGGAACAATGAGCCCACACGGTCTGTTTGGGGAATTCACAGCCGGCGTCTTGCACAAGTTGGGGATGGTGTCGGCGACACCATCGAAGATCGGAATCTGGTGAGTGCGGTGGTTGCCGGCGACGAAGATCGGAGGAGAACCGATCGGAGATGGCGCTGCACTGGATTCTAGTATGCCATGGCTGCCTCACACATCAGGCCACCCAAATCATCTTCCTTTCACACATACGAGACCCACATATTACACTGAGGTTACGAGAGATTCCAATTTGCGCAATCTAGCCAAGTTACCAGTGAGGCTTCCCATTCACTAAGCTACCCAAATTATCGCCTCCTCCCACATGATGGGCTCACACGTTACAGTGAGGTTTTAGGAAACTTCAATTCAGACTAATCAAATTATTGTGAGGTCTGATAAATTTTAACCTTGGTGCTCTGATGCTATTTGATGGGCCAATATGGATCCAATAAGTTTTCATGAGTCTCTCCTACTCAAAAAGCCTATATACAAAGTCATTGGCCTCCCCCAAAATTGACGTGGGATTAACCCATTTTTGCAAATAAATTTTCCAAGACATCCTCGTTTTGTATCTGGACTCTGGAAATAGTGGAGGGTTTTCTAAAGTTTTACTTAGCATTATGACATTATGACCCTTAATGATAAGGTGTTTGTTTGTTGGTTCACAGGTATTTTATCTCGGGATCATTGGGGTAACTTTTTACGTTTCTGCCATGTCTTCCTTCAAATATGTACCCAGTTACTACGTTTCTGAGGTGCACAAGTATGTCCTGGGTTATTCTTGTAACTGGGCATTATTGCTATTTTTACCAGAAATTTAAAATTTTTGCTGTTGACTGCAGGTATGCGAGCTGTCTGGCTGTAGGAGTGGGGATTTCACTTTTCATATTGACCAGCTTTTCTGATCCAGGAACTGTGACGACTGATAATCTATCAAATTACGTGGCTGCTTATCCTTATGATCATGTAATTTATGATGAGAAAGTATGTTCAACTTGCAAAATTTTGAAGTAAGGTTTTACACTAGGTTACTTTTTTGTTTTTATTTCCCTCAAATTGTTTAGGACCTGACAATTGAAATCTGTTGTGAATTTGCACTAGACCAGCTAGATCCAAGCACTGCAGCGTATGCAATCGCTGCGTGGCACGATTTGATCATCACTGTGGATGGATGGTAATTTCTCATCTTTTAATGATTTTATGAGGCTATAGTTGGGGGAAACATTCTTGATAATTTTAAAATTTTCTGATGATAGAACAACTGTATTGGGGAGAAAAACACTCGCTACTTTATGGCTTTCTTGTTTTGGTAAGGCCTTAACTGGTGATGTTTTCACTTTGCACTGTACTTTTAGTAGTTTGATCTTCATTTCACTTGCCACGTTGCAAGTTTATGTAATGGGATTGGTGCTATCTTAAAATGATTGCTCATCATAGAAAATGGAGGCTTTAACCTTGCAAATGCCTGGTTTAGGACTACATCACTCTGCCGAATCTTGTATTTATGCTATGGTTAGATGTCACCACATTTTTTTTAACATTTCTGGTGTCCTCATTTTATTCCTTTTCTTCTGGCACTTTGGACGCACTTCAACCTCTTTTACTTACTGTGGAGGATGGCACCAGATTTTGTCATCATACCACACTCTTAGGTGATCGGTTTTATCACCTAATCATATCAGATGGAATGAACCTATTCTCATCCATTTTGAATGGGCTAATGGTAAAAAGGCAGTGCAATACGTGCAAAATTTGTTTGTGTCATGATAACTTGATATAGTTTATGTTCATGTGTTCTTTGAAGAGACTTGCATGTTCATTTTTTGATGGGTATTTTCTTAATGTGTGGTCTTTTTTGACAGGCACTTTCTTTTGTGTATTTACGGGGCGGTTCTTCTTGGTTTAATTCTTGCAGAGGAGCTAAAGGCACATAAAGTTGTATATCTTCTTACAGGTTAGAGATTAGCTTGCTGATGGTCCATACTATTTATTTCCAGAATTTCTTCTCATCACATGTTTCAAATGTTTTGCAGTTTACTATGGTATTCAAAATTCTTTCTCTGCTCTTATACCACATGTTGTACAGGTAATTGGTTGTCTGATTGTCATATGAATTGCTTATTCCCATCCTGTTAACTAGGTATTTGAACCACTGTTTTCTATCCATGTCTCTTGAATTATTTATCAGTGGTTTTTGAGTGCATTTAATACCCAAATACTCCTGCTGGTATTCTTGGCCGTGATTTCATTACTATTGGCGGGTTTCTTTGGATATCATACCCGTCTCTGCCTTACAAACACCACAACAAATGAGGTAAGGCCAATTTGTGAATTAGGTTTGAAATTGGCTGCCTTTTCCTGCCATCTTATCCCAGTCCAGCCGTTTTCTGAATTTTCTGAACTTCAGACGTTTAAATGGCAAGACTACACAAGCTGGCAACGCAAGATACATGAAGCGAAGGCGAGCAGTGCTGCATTAAAGGCTAGCATGCTTGCTATTAAAGGAGAGCAGAAGCCCTCAGAAAGCAACTGTAAATTTTTCTTTCGTAAGTCCCCGACAGAAGAAGAGCCGCCAATTGTAAAGAATAACATATATGATAAAGGAGTATTCAGTAACCTATACGAAGTGTTGGTTCCCTTGTCGGAGAGGGCATCATTTGTGAATAACAAGTCGGAATGATGCAGCTTGGCTTTAGTATTATGCATATTAACGGTTCATTGCTTCTGTAATTTTTGCAACACGTAGTTAGATAATAGTAACTCATGATTGATATATCTGACACGTTTCAAAAGACGAACACGAATCGTTATACTTGTAAAGATGCATCTGTTACAGCTTTGATAACTTTGTGAAACTTACTGCTGACTAGGTAGAGCACCACAATGCATTAATCAAATCAACGGTCTCACTAGAATAAATGTAATTTAAACGAACTATAGCCTCGAGCCATGCGAAAGGTTTGATCACAAGTTGGCCAAGAAGGATATAGTCGATCCAAGCTTTCTAAACTCACTTTTGGAAAGTTGGAAGCTTGATTTGAAAAACATTTATATTCGTCTATCAGCTCCATTCGGTGATGAGTACCAATTTATTTATTGATGTTGAGAACTGAAAAGAAACTAGCACAGGCGTAAACTAAGCAGGACAAGAGACTGGTAAGAAATAAGCTCCAGCAACGCCATCAACCTCTTAATAATCAATGACTGTTTTCATCGTTTGAAAGTCGATTGGCCTTGCAACACTAGCGCCGTGATGTTGTTCGCCTTCTCTTCAAGCCAGCGCCATGTCCTTTGCAGTGCGGTAGGCGGATTGTAATATCTTTTTTGATGGTCCTCTCTCTTTAAAAAAGGGTATATTAAGCAATTGACTCGCATGGGAGTAAATATACGAAGGTTGATCAATTCGCAATAAAATTATTTGGTGTATAGATAGATTTATTATATAATAAAGGAAGACGCTAGAGTAGATTGCCTCCACGTGAGGGGACAGGATGATGGAATGATTTCTCATTGAATATGTAAAGCTACCGTAATAATTAGGACTCCCATGAATCATGACGACCTAACAGCCTAATGCACCTCCACCTAAATGTATATATTTTTTATTTACTTGAGGGTGCTTGCTACAGAAAATCATCACTTCATTTTGTGTCTTTTTTTTTATAAAAAATATTTTTTAAAATTATTTCTTTGTTAAATAACTTAATATTTGCTCATTTTCTTCTTTATTTTTCAGAGGATTTTTTTTTTGTAAATTTTCTTTTAAAAGAATGTGAGTTAGTCACAGAAGAGATGGATAAAATGATAAAAGTATGCTTTTATCTATTTTGTACCGGTTACTACAATATCAAAATTATTTAGTTAAACTGCAACTAAATATTAAGCTTATAAATAAACTATTTAATTAGATGATAAAAATATATTTTATCATTAATATTTAATTAAGTGCCACTTTAAATATTTGATTTTAAAAAAATTTGTATAAAAATATTAAATAAAAACTAGAATGGTACAAAAATTTATATTATGATATTTAAAATAATTTGATAAATCTCCCAAAAAAAATAAGGGGAGTAAAGACGAAAAAAAACAGAGTTTGCAATCCCTGATTTGCCTTTCACCCCGTCATAAAAGTAAATATTTTTCATTCAAAAAAGAAAAAAACTTTTTTCTTTTTTACATTATTCCGTTCTTTTTAGACTTTTACATTTTTCCGTTTACATCGGAGTCATCGGAATTAATAGAAAAAACCATATTAATCAACAAAGAAACTCCTTTTTTAATCTTTATAAAATAAAACAACAATCTTACTTTAAAAAAAAACCACCAAATCAAACTTAATATAATATATATTAAGTGGAAGTAACACCCACGTCAATAAAATGAAGAAAGTAAAGGGTTTGGGTTGAAAGAAGGCATGCAGGCAAGCACATAATTCTTGGTTTCGATCTCTTTCAAAAACAGACACCTATGGCCATAATCTAGGCAGGGTTGATCGCTCGCTTGGCGTTTGGTCGGAATGGCAACGACTGCTTCTTCCAAGTCGTGGCTGACGCCGGCCCCGACCTACCGCTCCGTCGAATCCTTCTGGGACTCCGACGACGACGCCCCCGGCCCCCGATGCGGCCACACCCTCACCCCCGTCGCCGCCACCAAGACCCGCGGCCCCCGCCTCATCCTCTTCGGCGGCGCCACTGCCATCGAGGCCGCCACTTCCTCCTCCGCCCCCGGCATCCGTACACGCCTCACCTCCTTTCTTCGTATCCTTTTTGAAATCAGTTGCATTTCTTAGATGCTCTCTCCCCCCCCCTTTTTTTCTTTTTGCAGGGCTGGCTGGTGTCACCAATTCGGTTCATTCCTATGATGTGCTCACCAGGAAATGGACTAGGTGAGATGCAGCTTTGGGATATAATAAGAAGGGAAAAAAGTTCCAATCTTTGCCATTTGGCGATTAGAATTGCGTGATAAAACTCATAATGATTGGTTTGGTTGATTGGCAAGGATTCGGCCGTCCGGAGAGCCGCCATCTCCTAGGGCAGCTCATGCTGCTGCGGCAGTGGGTACCATGGTCGCCATCCAGGTAATCAGGACGAACAAAAGGCTCATATCTGTCTTTCACTAGGTCAAAGACTCAAAATTTCATCTTTGTATGGGCCAAATATCGCGATTCTTTTTTTAGAATGAATGATCTTAGAACTATCTGAGAAATGGTGGTTGGCTTCGCGTCTTTGTAGGGGGGCATTGGGCCAGCTGGGCATTCCACCGATGATCTCTATGTTCTTGACTTGACGAATGACAAGTTCAAGTGGCACAGGTTATTTGCCCTATGAACATCTTTCTTTTTATATTTTTTGGCTGTTGAGTACTTGGCCTGTTCATGGTTCTCTCACGGTTTATGCGATGTGTTATCTAGGCTGGTGGTTCAGGGGCCTGGACCTGGACCTCGCTATGGGCATGCCATGGATTTGATTGCTCAACGATATCTTGTAGCCGTGAGTGGAAATGATGGTATGTCTGCAACACTGGCCTGTTCAACTTATCGCCGGTGTTTTTTTTACATGCCTAATAATCCTTTTTTTTACCAAAGTCATGTATGTATATGGTATGAGTGGTCGCCTATGTGCTCATTCCAATAGCTAATTTTGGTCAATTCTTCACAATGTGTCATCATACTATTATAGCATTCTCTCTAGCCGTGTCTATCTGATTCTGGCTCCTGTCGCCTTGGTCTTGAATCATTGCATTGGATTCTCACTTTCTGCTCTTGCTTTTTCCATCATTGCAAACATGAATTTATGTTTTGTGCCCCATCTTATATAGATTTTAGGATTTGGCCTTACTTTAAATTGAGAGTTCAGGCACCTACACTCAATAGGCGAGGCAGATCGAACTGATTGTCTTGCTAGAACCAGTTAATTTCCTTTGTGATTGGGATTATTTATGGTGCTGAGATCTTCTAACAGCAACTTGATGCCCACGTTGTAGAAACCTGGTCTTCAACTTATAGGGCTTTTAGATATTCATTTGGTCTGAACCCAAAAGGCTGGGGCTGTACATAATACACGGTAGTGTAGATATTAAAACTGTCTGTTCTGCATCATTTGAAGGTCAAAAACGATATTTCTGCTCTTCTTTTTTACTTTTATTTTCTAGAACAGTGATTGCTAAATTTACCTAGTTCCTTTTTATAGTTTGAAGCTCATTCAGTTCATCTGTTTGTTTGTCAGTAGCATGCGTAACTTTATTGCATGCCCAAGTCTTATTGGTATAAATTATAATCTTAGAACTTCATGTTTTATGAGTATGTTTAAGTAATTCGGTATCAGTTTCAAGATTCTAAGTTTATACTTATGCCCATGGTGGCAACTATACTGATGTGTATATATCTCTAAATGCTATGGTTGTTTTGTGTGTGCTGATATTTCTTTTGTTGTTTATTTGCAGCTTAATGTTATATTGGAGTGGTTAACCTTTGTCTGTTTCTTTGTTTGATTGTTTTTGTTTGAAGAAAACCATTTGTGTTGTTTCATGGTTGATTTGTGATTAAACTCATTGTTTTGCAGGAAAAAGAGTATTATCTGACACCTGGGCATTGGACACTGCCCAAAAACCATATAGATGGCAGAAGCTTAGTCCAGAAGGAGATAGACCTTCAGCAAGGATGTAAGATGTAACTTGTCGCTGATACTTAGAACATAAATGTGTCTTGTGAAATGGATTCTACTCCTAATATATTGAGCTCTCAATGAGAGTGTTCTACTGATGTGTTAACCTGGGCTAAATTTTACATGTGATATGAATAATGTGGTAGATCTAGCACTCTTGAGATGTATGTTTATTGAACATGTCATGGTATTCTCCTTTGTAGGTATACAACAGCTAGTGCACGCTCAGATGGAATGCTTTTGCTTTGTGGTGGAAGAGATTCTTCAGGCACGGTAGTGTTTCATAAACTGGCTATCGTGAATTAATTATTTTACTGTAGCTTTCTTCAATTACCATGACAGAACTTGAATGAAGTTTTCCTGCTCTGATCTCATATGATATGGTGACTTTAGCATTTCTTGGATTGCACAAATATTTAACTTGTAGTATTTTCACATTTAAGGGGGGTTAGTGAAATTTTGAATCTAATTTACATTGTTAAAGTAGATTGACAACATGAATAGTATTTCATTGTTAATCTACCGTGAATGAGATTACACTTGTTAGTGAGTTTAAGTTGTCAATCTAGTGTGAATCTCTTCTATCCTTTATTTTTTAGGCCCACAAGCTTGTGAATCAGATTTACAATGGTTGGGAGGTCTGTAATCTGATTAACGGGCTTGTAGTGTTTTTGGGTTAGACTGAATCGTATAAAAATTGTGTGAATACAATTCACACTTAAAAAATTCATCTCACTAACCCGTTAAATGCAGATTACAACCTAGATTCACAGGTGCAATTGAGTTTGCCAGTTTCACTAACCCCTCCTTAAAAATAAAATTCTACAATCTATAGGTTATGATCAGGGGCAAACCCAGTCGATGCAGAGGTGATGTTTTTCTGATTTAAATCATATAATAGAAATAGATACTGCTGTATTCAGTTAGGCTGTGATATTATAACAGAAATCTCAGTTGGGAATGCTGCTTGGGTTCTATGTGGTTTTTTAGCAATGAATATATTTGATAAGTCTGTGGTACTTCTGGATTGGGTTGTTGGCGGGTAATAACTGGTCTGAAACATTTTCAGTCTCTGGCGGATGCCTATGGTCTACTCATGCATAGGGATGGTCGATGGGAGTGGACTCTTGCTCCAGGGGTTTCTCCTTCGCCTAGATACCAACATGCAGCAGTAAATCTTAAAATTTAATTTTTTTCTTTTACTTCCTTCACTTAATATGATAATCTGTTTTCTGATCTGTAAAGAATATGCTTTTTCATGGTTGAATAACAGGTCTTCGTGGGTCCTCGGTTGCATGTCACTGGAGGTGCTCTAAAGGGAGGTAGAGGTATCGAAGGAGAGGCTTCTGTTGCAGGTATGCACTGTCAGTTTTTTAGGCAGAGCTTCCTGCAGTCACTAATATATAAATACTTCCTGGTGCTTTTTACATAGCTGATTTGGTAAATGGGTCAATCAGTGCTACATTTAGAAAGGTGATTGTATAATGAGGATGAAGACTAATTTATTGTATTCATTTGTTCTGTTCGCGTGGGAGAAAGATTCTTAAAAAAAGCACTTTACCAAACTAATTAAGGGCTTGCCCCTTCACTGTTCTTGGTTCTGCTTTACAGAGGTACTGCTTGAAAGCATTTTTTTGCATGATTCTTACTTTTAAATTTTCTTATGAAGTTCTTGATACTACTGCCGGAGTATGGTTAGATAGAAAGGGTATTGTTTCGTCTTCTCGATCATACAAGTCAACTGGCGAATTTGATCCCTCCTTAGACCTTCTGCGTCGTTGTCGCCATGCATCAGCTTCTTTTGGAGCTCGGATATATATTTATGGTGGCCTGAAAGGAGGTAGTTTTTTGGAAATTGTATCAGGCAGTTCTTTATTAATGCATTAATTCTACAAGTTTTTATTTCTCATCTACAAATGATTGTTGCAGACATTCTGCTCGATGATCTTCTATTTGCTGAGAATGCACCATATCAGTCGGACACTAGTTTTCCTCCATACAATCTTGAAAGAACTCCAGTAATAACTGACTCAAAAGATAATTACTTGAGTACTGTTTCTGAGAGTCAACTTTCTCCATTCAGGAATGAAGAATTTGGCTCAACAAGTGTTTCAAGGTGTAAAAATGAGACAACTTTTTTTTCTCAACAAAATCGTTTTTGAATTTTAATTAGCTCTTAAAAAGTTTTTTCCTTTTGTAGTTTGGATCCAAATTCTATGGAGAAACTTGTTGAGGCTTCAGCTGCTGAAGCTGAGGCTTTCAATGCCGTTTGGCAAGCAGCGAAGGCATCTTCTTCTGCACGTTACACTGATGGTACTTCAGAAGACAACACATCTTCAGATCAAGCAGGGGACAAGTTGCCTACATCAGAAACATCCTCAAATGGAAGTGAAACTGATAATCTTGAAAGAGATGTGCGACTTCATCCAAGAGCTGTAAGCTGTTTCATCTGTCTTTTATCTGCTTGTTTACAAGTGTTACTGGTGTGTGTTGACTATGTGTGAAGTGGAGCACAATCTTTCATATCTGAGTGTTGATTTTTTATCTAATTGATGAGATTGCCCTTGAGGCAACATATACTCACTGTATGAAATGCTAATTGCTAGGTGGTGGTTTCAAAGGAGACAGTTGGCAGTTTGGGTGGACTTATCAGGCAGCTGTCACTTGACCAATTTGAAAATGAGGGCAGACGAGTTACTCCTTTGAATCCTGATCAGACATATCCAACAAAAAAGATGTATTCTAGGCAAAAATCTCCTGAGGGTTTGTATAAGAAGGCAAGTCAGTTTTTTATTTATATTTTGTATTTGTAAGGAACAGTCCATTTCAATTGCTATTGGAACATTTATTTGATGTGGAAATATGTTTCTACATTAAGTCACTGTGTTTCAAACACTAATAATGCACTCTATGTGAAGAACATATTGGTGAAGTTTGTAAAATTCCTTATGAAGTTTCTAATGAGGGATAATTGACTCAAGATTCATATATTTTCTATTATAGAACAGCCTGCTTAATGTATTTTGCATGAATGCTATAACTTCGTGTAATAGGAAGCTAAGTTGTTATGTGAACTTTGGAGGGAAAAGGCGAAACAAATCTTATCATTAATTATAGAACTTGTAAAATCAGTGGAAATATTATATTTTGTTATTGTTTGTGTTAGTCTTGCAACCTTATTATAGTTGCATTATATCCAGTGTTACAGAAGTTGTTTAATATGCATTTTGTTTCTTGCAGATAATCTCTGTGTTGCTTAGACCCCGACAATGGAAGGCTCCAACCAATCGAAACTTCTTCCTTGATTCATATGAGATTGGTGAACTCTGTGATGCTGCTGAGCAGATATTCATTCAGGAACCATCAGTTTTGAAACTAAAGGCCCCGGTTAAAGTATTTGGAGATCTTCATGGGCAATTTGGGGACCTAATGCGCTTGTTTGCTGAATATGGATTTCCTTCACATGCTGGAGATATAACGTGAGTTGTTTTTGTTATTTTTTCTCTTAGGGTCCGTTTGGTTGGCATGAAAGTAGTGTAAATGACTTGAAATTTTTAAAATGGTCAACTTTACTAAAAGTAATTATATGCCATGTACTTTATATAAAAAGTAATATTAACTTAATTATTTTGAGTACATATTAAGAATGATTGTATTTAAGTGGTAGCGCAAATTTATCATGATTACCCTAAGTGGGTCACACATACACTCTCCCATGTGCAATTAATTATTCCCTTTTTTCATATCTCAAGAGAAGAGAAAAGGAAGATAATTAATTGCACGTGGGAGAGTATATGGTGATATAAATGAAAACAGAGCCATTTGATAAGTAATATCAAATGAAAACAGAGCCATTTGATAATTAATTGCATAATTGGCACATTATATATATTACTTTTATTTTCCATATCATTTACATTTCTTTCATGTTAATCAAACAGAGCCTGATTGTTTTTATTCATTACTTGGAACATGCATGTTGTTTCTGTTAAAAATTGGATGTTCATAATTTTATATCTTGCCTTTGGTGGTCATTTGTAGTTTAATTACATTTATTAGTTAAACTCTTGTCTAGATTTCTTTTTCATTTTGGAGCTAATGTGGTTTAGGTACATAGATTACTTGTTTCTAGGGGATTATGTTGACCGTGGACAACACAGCCTGGAAACAATTACTTTGCTTTTAGCTCTAAAGGCAGGTTTAACTTGTGCATTTGTATAGCAAACTTATTAATTATAGTCCCGCTTATCTGAGGTCTGACTTCCTTCTAAATTTTGTAGATTGAATACCCTGAGCATGTACATTTGATTCGAGGAAACCATGAAGCGTCAGACATAAATGCACTGTTTGGATTTCGTATTGAATGCATTGAGAGATTGGTATGGTCAACTATATTGTCATTTTGACTTCAATTCATACTGATTGAGAGAAGTTATGCAGGGGGAAAGTGTTGGAATATGGGCTTGGGATCGATTTAATCAACTTTTCAACTACCTTCCTCTTGCGGCTCTTATAGAAAAGAAAATTATTTGTATGCACGGTGGAATTGGGAGATCTATACAATCTGTTGAGCAAATTGAGAAACTAGAAAGGCCCATAACCATGGATGCTGGATCTATTGTTCTAATGGACCTTCTTTGGTGTGTTCACCTCGTTTGTTACATTTTTTTATTGGATGTTGTGTTTGCTTAATCTTTATGTAACTTATTTGCTTGCATTTAGGTCGGACCCTACAGAAAATGACAGTATTGAAGGCTTAAGACCTAATGCAAGAGGCCCAGGTCTGGTTTCTTTTGGGGTATGTCCCTCTTTCTCCACATACTTCGAAGAAAAAAAGGATGTTTGCTTGCCTGTCAAAAATTCTTCTTATGCAACAGTTTTCCTTGAAACAGAACCTAAAGATCTGACATTTGATCTCGATATATTTGTGGTCTCTCTGGTTCTTGCAGTGTTTGGGAGCTTTTGAACCATATATTGTTATTTTTTTAGCTGTTGTGTTTTAGCTTCCACAGCTGTTATTTTTTTCAACGTTATTGTTTCATTTTACCTTTTGCTTACCTACCATGTCCTGCCTTGCAGCCGGATAGAGTCACGGATTTTTGTAGGAAAAACAAGTTACAACTCATTATAAGAGCTCACGAGTGTGTGATGGATGGTTTCGAGCGATTTGCTCAGGGACAATTAATCACACTTTTTTCAGCAACTAATTATTGTGGTAAGGTTGTTTTTATGCATGTTTGCAACTATGCCAATTATGTGGAAGCTACACATTTGTTCTTGTATATTTACATTGTAAATGAAAACTGTTTTTTTTTGTTTGTATCAACAGGGACGGCAAATAATGCAGGAGCCATATTAGTTATTGGTCGGGGATTGGAGGTGGTTCCTAAGCTAATCCATCCACTTCCTCCACCACTCCAATCGCCAGAGTCATCTCCTGAGCGAGTTACTGAAGGCACATGGATGCAGGTGTGCCATCTTCCATTTTCACGCGGGGCTAGGCCAATTCCAGGGGGCTTCCTAATATATAAGCCATTTGTTAACAAAGGAACCATTTAATACTTTCATGCGTACTTATTCATATCTTTTGCTGTTCTGAACATCGCAGGAACTTAACATTCAGAGACCGCCAACTCCGACGAGGGGTAGACCACAGCCTGCACATGATAGGAGTTCCCTAGCTTATATCTGATTTAGGGTGTAAAATTTGCCTGATAAACAGGGTATCTCTACTTTTTGCTCATGGATGAGCAAGAAATCCTCCCCTCGCTACTGGGTACACGCGACCAACTAAAATTGCTGAATGAGAATTCTGCCTGATACAAGCTTGCCAGTCAAAAGATACAAGAAAGTTGAGGATGAAGGGGGCAGGGCATCGTGTGATATATGGAATGAGTATTTCAAGCAAGAGTTCCGTCAATTTTTGTGTGTATTACTATTGATTTGATTATGTAAAGTTAAATACTGCGGGGTGTATTTATATTGGTTGTGTAAAACATTCGTTGTACAATTGAAATCATAAATGAGTCGTATTTTACAGCCTATTCTTCTCGAGAGGGTAGGTCATACACTTGATGAATGGAAGGCAAGATTTAGCTTTGTGGCACATCTTTTGCATGATGAACGGTCATTCCTATTGGGTAATAAGGCTTGTTTATCAAATAAGAGTGAATTTAAATCTCATTTTCTCCGGTTTACTTTGTATAAAAAAACATACATGAAAAGAAAGGATTTTAGCGTTTACAAGAACCAAAACACATAGCTCGATGTGTGCTTTTCTTCTTCTAACAGCCGAAACAAGTATGCAGAATTGTATGGAGACTAGCATTTTTTAGCATCTATCGTATCGTGTGTAAGGTTTCAGATGTCCTATTGGGGGCTTTGGTTGGGCACCGTCGACAGCGCTTTCCTAAAGACATGCTTTCTACAGCGCTGAAAAATGGTATCGTAAATTAGGTCGAACTGCACACCTGCTCGCTCTCTGTCAATGATGAATAGAATGTGATCGGCTTCCACAGTCCTGTAGTACCTGCAACAACGTTGATGCTTGTAAGTTTCCATACTTCATGGTTTCGAATGCCAAGAAAAATTGCTTCACTAGGTAACCAACCAGATGCCTGGTTCCAGAGGCTGACACTCTGAATCATCTACGACGAAGTGGTTTGGATGTTCAACAGGAATGCGAGGATGAGTCATGGATATTGTGTTCAGTGCTCCGTCATTGTCTCTCCAATCTTCATCCCTGCCCAATTCCAATCATTTATCCTTGCTACGTTGCCAGAAACATGCATGAATTTTATGCTTTCATATTTATATATCATGATATAACTACTTGCCACAACCCTCAAAATATGCTTCAAATAATCGTCATGACTCATGATGATAAAACTTCCTAAATTATTGGATTGGCATTATCGAAGGCATGAATTTATTTTGTATGGAGCAACCTACCGGTAACCTTCGAAGGGAGGCAACAAATCTGGTGGGTGGCGCCACTGGCTCATCTGTAGCATTCTCAAGAAGAGCAAGGGGTGAATGCCGAGTATTGAAGATGGCACAGTGATCCCCATCATCTTCCGCGTTCTTTTGGTGGCGTAGCTGAAATAGTATGTGTGAGGGAAGGTGGTAAGCTTGGAGTTAAGCAGCATGGAACCTTGGATTGTGAGGTCTGGTAGAATCCAATCACCCGAAGCGAAGGGGCCAGCTTTTCCCATTAAGCAATCTATGAGACCCCATGTGCCTGATTTCCTCCGAGATATGTTGAAGTGATCAAACCCAAAATCATAGTATTTCTTCAACCATGGAATGTCTAGCCAGTCATACATGATCACTCCTATCCGACAGAGTTGAAGTAGGGAAATGCGTTTCATTGTTCTTCCATCTTCCGGTCTGGCATTTTATTTCGACTTCAAACAGCGAAAAAAACAATAGAGTAACAGTGGTTTGTAGTTTGTAATTTGATCAATCACTTACTGCATGCCATCCAAGTATGTTCTTGTAGTTCCATTGAGTGCACCAGATAGGGAGGTCAGGCTAAGCACCCAGTTTTCATTGGTGTTGTCATGGCCTGGGAAAGTCTGAATCACCCATTTGGCGGTGAATTTAGAGGTTAATGAATCAAATTTTTGCATCTGATCAACATAAATCAAACGATCGGTAAATCACTGTTCTTACCTTGTCTGCAAGCATCTTTTGCAGGACTCTAACAACTTGAGCTCCAGCAGAGTGACCAACAAAATGAACGGGATGCTGCTCATCCCACTCTGGATAATGGCCTGCATTTTGCATTCCACCCATGATCATGATCAACGCTTTACCGTCACCAACTAAGAAAATTAAAAGAAAAATCTAGTACTTGTTAATTGTTTTTGTTAATGTCAAATCGACCGGTTAATAATTGATTCAAGCTTCACTTCTCATTTCTTTCTTTCTTTCTATTTTTTTTGATAATTATCCTCACATTTTGTGATTGCCAAAATCCCTGCTCGCTTGTTTCAAGATGTTCAAAGAATATGCTACCTTGCTGGTAGATCTTGCCAAACCGAGAGTGCCTAGCAGCTCTACTATGCTCCTCCCCATAATCCACCTGCCCACCTTTTAGATAATAGAACAAATCCCGAGCCCTGAAACCTGCGATTTTGTAAGGTTGTGGAACAAAGAACATATTTGAACGTACATACGACTGATCGAAGAAGATATAACACACCACCACCAACCTGTCATGAATGCTAGTCAAGGAGCCCAGGTCCGGCACAAGCACACGCTCGTCTTTCTTCTCTGCTCCTGCAAAGTACGACAATCCGCCAAGTTTCTACAAAACCATAAAATTCAATCCGTAAACTAAGCAACAACGAATATCAAATTAGTCGAAGATTAATTCTAGCTTGAATTGTGCTAATAATATATGGATATACATACCCCATGCCCGAAACCGAAGATTCCATGGACGAGAACAATCGGTGGCAAATTATCATCCCCTTTAACAACTACCACATCCGTGTTGCTGCTAGGATCACAAGAGGGTCGAAGAGAAACCGAGAGAGCTTGTGATACATCAGAGGCCACGGCCGTGCTAAAGATGTATAACCCATAAATCATATGAACAAAGGAGCTGACACAAAGCTCTGACAATGCCACCACGCCTTCCCACAACCTCACCATCCCTTCTCCCTGCAAAACTTCTTCTACCTCAAAAAATTAAAAGAAGAAAAAAAACAATCCTATTCAACTCCTGATTCAAACAAGAAGAGTGGAAGAGGAGGCAGCCCACGTTGGCCTCGTGAGTAGTTATACCGAATCTTCACAAAGATTATGGAGACCGGAACAGGAAGGAAGAAGGAAAGTTTTTTTATTTAAATTATATCATGGAGTACTGAACATATCTTTTGTCACATTGGCACGCGTGGTCCCTCTGGCATTAATAGATATACATGTTTTATTATTATTATGATTGGATTGGAGCAGGAGGGCCACAATTTGGGAGGTGGAGGTGGAGGTGGTTGCTGGGGGATGGGCCGATGAAGGACGCCGTCTATTGATTTGGCTCCTTGGTCAAGCACGTTGTCTGGGAAGCTGTGGAAGGATTTCTTCACTGGTGACCTACGTTTTTTTCTTTGTTTTCTTTTCTTTACCTGTCAAATGACAAGACGAACGGGAAATATGTAATATCTACCGACCATACGATGCAGCTTTTGCATTTTATAAATAAATGTATTTATTTATGAAACAACGGTTTTTACATATTATAAATGTGACCTTGTAGTCGTAGTAGTAACCAGAAGCTTCTCAAGTGATTGACCTTTCTTCTTCAATTCCCATCGGCAAGCGCCATCAGTCACTACAGGTAACGCGTGCTCTCCACCAAAAATAAAAGAGAGAGAGTAATGCGCGCACATGTTTTGTTTTGGTTGGTATTTTGTATTTCAACTCCTTTGGCCCAATTTTTGGGACACGCCGTCATCTTTCATTGACCAACTGCTCGCCATTTTCCGGCTGGGAAAGTGCTGGATATTCAACCAGGCTTCAAGCCTCCCCAGATTCTGGCAATTAATTAAAATCCTTCTTGCCCAATAATTTATATATATATATATATATATACAACCACAAACATCTTTCTGTCAGTGAAATGCATTGCTATACTTTTTTAAAATTTGGTTATAATATATGAAATTATTAATAAGAGGTTACAAATTTACCGGAAAAAAAAGCTGCTGTCTCTGATTGGAAGCGATGCACGTAATCTCCTTCCCCACCTGAACAGATTTTAGTTCAAACAACTAACTGTTGAAATATGTTTAATTAATTTTGCCAAATAACTCAAGCAATTAGGAAATAAGGGCACTTAAGCTCGCTACTAAGATTATAATACAACACCAATAATAGAATGTGTTAGGATGTCATGTCACATTTGGATATTTGAGCTACAGGGAAGATATGGATATCCCGGCCCATTGCTAGATAGTTATTTAAGCCCAGTTTGAGGTCGTTTCAAGCGTTCGGCCCAATTACAATCAAGGTTCTGAAATACATTCTACGTACCTAACATTTTCTTCTTCAAGTGTTTAGTGATATTAAATTTGAGAGTATTAGTGATATTTCCATAAAAGAGAATTAAGGAAATTTTTTCAAAGAAAAAAATTGAATCAAGGGATAATTTGAGTCTTGTATTAAAAAATTTCTGCGGCTACACGAAGAAGAAGGTATGTATGTACGCACGCTCATCTAATTTCCAATACACACAATGAGCCAACGTGCACACAAATAAGTGGACTCCAAATTGCATTATGGTTGCTGTAAGTATTCGCGCATGCATGTCATGGAAAATACAATAGATTAGTACTCTCAGGTCGATGCGTACGATGACCTTAACCTAGCTAGAATACAAGAAGCTGCAAGCTGCAGGAATATCATATTTGTACCATATTCTATGATTTTAATATTGATATTAGGGGTGCGAACTTGATGACAACAAGATAGTATTTTTTTTCATTTTTTATTGCACAAATTTGTCACTAGCTAGAATAATATCATAAATCTAATTGGGAGGAACTCATGAGTGAGAGTTAGGCACGCGACAGTTTTTCCTGATCTCTCCGTCCTGATCCCCTGTTAGCACTCCAATAGCCGCCATCTTCTCCATGGATGCCGCGAACTGGGCAAAGAAGAGAGCTGGATTTCTGAACTTACCAACCAGTTCGGCTGCCTTACCATCGTTGAGGAGAGCTGCATCAGATTGGAAAAGACCCCTCTTCTCCTTCACAGTGATATAGTAGTGGCTGTCAAACTTGAAGAGAGGGTGTCCAAACGGGTCCATCTCAACTGTTGTTTGTGGGTTTGCCGGGTTGGGGCACTGGCTTCTTAGCCAATCTGCATACTTTGAGTCCAATGAAGGATCTGCGTCACCTTTTCCTGTAAAGTTGTATAGCCTGTTGGAGAATGTGCCGCAATGTGCCTTTCCAAGTGTGTGTCCTCCTGCATATCAGTTGATCAAATGCCAGTAGTATAATTTTCTTTCCTAATAGTTAGGATGAACACGACATGAATTAAAGATTTACCTGATAGGGCAACAAGATCTGTGGTGTCGAGACCTTTGGCATTAAACATTTGTTGGAGACGGTTGAAATCTGCAAATGGAGGTGGCAAGTTGGCGAGTGGTTCAGAAACATTAGAAACTCGTCCATCTCGTCTCCCCGTCAATACTCTCCATGCAGGCCGCCGGAACTGTATGGAGACGAGCATTGACATCAGTATATTGTTCCAGTGTTATATGTGATCAATCACCATTAACATTGAACTATAAAGAAGCGCGTGACAACTAATAGATCTGAATGTAATGTTCACTCACTGGGAAGGTAACAGCATCTCTTGCTGCTAAAGCAACTATGTCTGCACATTGAAACGGTAGCATTGCATATATCTTCCAGTCGGGTCTTAATTTTGTCAATAAGATCGTAGCCTTCAACCGTAAGGTTCGGCGGAGACTCTTCTCCGATGGATTTCCGTCCGTGGAGTCCAGCAGGATCGACGCATCACAACCCTGCTTGTAGTTATAATGATATAGTCATGTCGAAGCAATTTGTTGCTTCTCAAAATTAACAAACATGCACCAAGTTATGCATGAAAAAATCTCTAGTATAACCAATAATAGTCCTATGTGCATGCAGAATTAACATGATATAACAAATTAGACTCATATGGTATTTGAATGAGCATGCATTATATATATACTGTAAAAAGATTGTATATTGAATTTATACCCGGACAAAACAATCATGGAAATGCAATCTGAGCAGCTTTGCACCCAAGGCTGGGTTGAGTTTGGCATTTTCCCGTGTGATTTCGTTCACAATGCTTTCAGCTTCTGGGCAACTGGCCTCGTAGAAGTTCATCTGTAGCCCACCATGGCAGACGCCAAATATATACCAAACACAATTAGAGAGCAAAGCACTAGACAAGAGAGGCCCTTCATTTTGCTTTGCTGCTGAATAAGTTGAAGGGGATGTCAATGCTGGTAAAACTGATGTATATTCTCCATCATTTTATAGACAAATCTAATAGACTTTGATGTTAGCTGCCTAGCTTCTCTAATTGAACAATAGTTGAGCATGTCTAAAGCAATAAGGTATTCTATATTTAGGGACAGGTGATTTACATGTATAGAGAAGTATGATGTTGTTTTATTCTATCTTTTCTCTAGATCTACATCGAGTACAGTTGACAAATGAAAACACGGTTCCAACTTCTAGTACCCTCATTTTAAGATAGTTAGTATGGGTCGACCAAGTACTAATTTAACATTGTGCACCAGATCTAGCTTGCTGCCCGCGCTTAGTATGGCCGATCTGCATGTGCATGCATGGAATTCAACGTTGAATTTTCATTGTGGCGCCCACAACGAGAACGCTGACTTGCCCAGTTTTTGCTTCCATACTCAAATGAAGTGCAGGTGAACCAGGGACCATGGGATTAATGATTAGCAGTAAAGATATCGTATTACTTGCTTCAAGCTTCAATAATTTGACAATTTGTATTGTTAAACGTCCGGCGCTTTGCGACGTGACAATTAATTAAGCAATAGTCGAAGTGTAATTTGGCCAACTATTGTTGATCAAGCTGGCTACATTCTGATCAATTTGTAGCAGTCGTAGCTTAGTTCATAATGATAGATGGCTAAATAGCTTGTATAGAGAGGAATCCTTTACTTCGTTTCCAAGCTTCTTAGACTTCACTTATGAGCAATTAGAAGATGAATTGTTGACTAGCTCAACCACCAATTTTTTAATTCTCCTCGGTTGCACAATCGTTAATCCACAGTTTTTTTCCTCTTGCATGATTAAAAAAGCCACCAATATATATTTATATATTACCTATATATATATATATATATATATATATATGCATTTTGTATTTAGAAGTCCATCTAACTGTGAAAAGTGTACAAGCTACTTGCAGGCAACTGTAGAATATATATATATACATATATATATATATATATATATATTCTACAGTTGCCTGCAAGTAGCTTGTACACTTTTTCACAATTAGATAGACTTCTAAATACAAAATGCATATCTCAAAATCTATTTAATAGTGAAAATATCTATGATTAATATATATATATATATATATAGTTGATGGTTAACTTTGTAAAAAAACAAAATGTAGTAGGCAAATTAAGATCTAAAATTTGTCATGCTCCTTCATCATCTCTTTTGTGACGCCTCCAAAAAAAAAAGATCTTGGAGACCGGATTCGGTGATGCAAGATAAAAGAGTCATTGTCTTGTCCTCTTCCCTCCCATCTCGGCTCCGATTAGCTCAGTCTTGTCAAAGCTCCCACTTGATCGCGTTTTGGGGGCTGTGCCAATAAATCAAATGCTGCCAATAAACAAGATAAGGGATTTGATAAAAAAGATGGCGTCATGGTTCAAAGGTCGTTACAATGACGCTTTCTGCCATAGATCTGAAGGAACCCATTATGATAGTCGAGAAAGAGATGAGTTACTATTATTAAATCTTGGCTCCTTCAATTATGATCTAATGGCCAAAATAAATTTACTATAACTATGTGCAGTACACAACCCCGCCACAGGGCAGCATCGAGATTTTTTTTATTGCGGCTTAATTTGCCGCCGCTGGCCAGATTTGGTTGGCTACAACCAGATCCGGCCACGACGGACAAAAACAATAGCCGGATCTTGGCCAGTGGCCCAATCCAACCACAGTCAGCCATGTCTAGGTATTTGTGGTCGGATGTGGCCAGTGATAGCTGGATCTAGCCATGGCAGGCCTGCCATAGCCAACACAATGCCGGCAAAGGTTTTTTTAAATAATAGGTTTGGACAGTCCTTATAATCAGACGGGCCAGATCGAAGCCCGGGGCAAGAAAATTTTTCTACCCTTGGCTCACCTCAGCCCTTTTGAATATATATATATATATATATATATATATATATTGATTTGGGGGACCCAACTATATCGAATCAAACCAAACACATTTTGCAGATTGTGTTGCGATGCTAAAAGACGATTATGATAAATTTTTTGAAACAAAAAACTTCGTTGGCAGCCCCCTGAAGATTTTCCACGCTACTTCGAAATTCAAACTAGAGGTAAAAAACTTCTCGTCTCTAAGAATTCAGATGGATTAAACTGTAATATACCAGTGATGATGACCAGATGCCCCCGCAGACGCCAGCAGAAATCATTAACAAATGCAAATTCTCATTATCTGCGTTAATTGAGTATCATAATCATGTTTATAGAAGTTAGAATAGGTTAATGAAATCGTGTTAATCTTTTAAAAACTATTAAAAGAAAAAAAGTAAGGATAAATATAGAACAGCCCAATGAGTCGGAGAGCTTTTTATTAGAAAAACATTTCCAGCAAGCGTTTCGAAGCAGGTTCGGGGAACAAAAGATGCACTGCCCTGCATGATGGAATGAAATCGAACCAAT
The DNA here is from genome assembly GCA_033002965.1 of Piper betle. Taxonomy (NCBI): domain Eukaryota; kingdom Viridiplantae; phylum Streptophyta; class Magnoliopsida; order Piperales; family Piperaceae; genus Piper; species Piper betle. Next base: position 16,036 of record JAURVB010011760.1, on the reverse strand, counting down.
GTTCAAACTTCAAAGCTCAGACATAAATAAACCACAAAGGTGAGGAAGTCGTCAATAACTATAATTTGTACAATATACAACATTATTTACAACAGGACCAGCTGGTCATAAGAAGAATAACTAAACAATACATAATAAAGAGAACAATGATTCATTAGTAACACAAATAATTTGCAATAAGTACGTATAATTTGAAATACGAAAATGCCAGAATGAGGTTGCTTTTTGTTGCTTCCAACACCACAACCGTCTGAGCACTGCTTCAGCACACCTTTACAACTTCACAAATATGAAGAATCACGTGTAGCTTTCTGCAATGTAGATCAATGAACAACCTGATGCTAAAAAGTGAATGCAAAATATATAAAGCACAATCACAAAAAAGAAAGGATTTGAGTTTAATAAATATAGATGTAAATAGTTTCCGATTAAGAAAGAAATTTGATGGCTTTAATGATAAATCAATAAATCAATTTTTACTGTCTTTTACATTAAAGTACACTAAATACAAATCACAAGGGTGGCACATGCGCACCAAGAATCGTGTGCTTTCAAGGATCTAACAGCGGAGCAACTACCAATTCCCTCAGCCCAACATGCAGATGAGCTGTGGGGGCAAAGCATATCATCTCTTCATTCAATTACCCCCACCAAGTGTACCCAATTTGATCACCGGCACAATACAGCCTTAAATAAGGCCGAGTAGCAACAACCACTTCCTTTTTAAGAATAGATTTCTATGTCAGTAAGGTTTGCTCTGTTTGTTGTCTCTCTTCAACTGTACTTTCAATTTTTTACCCCCCAACTGAAAACCATTCATTGAACTAATAGCTGATTGAGCAGCTGCTGGTGAGTCATAACTCACAAAACCTGCACATGGTAATGAATAACAAATAAGTTGTACATCACAATCACAGTGTTAGTCTCATCACTTGGCCTATTTAGTGACAAGGAAAGAAAATATTACCAAAGCATTTACTAACTCCAGTTGCTTTGTCAACAAAAACTTTGGCGCTCAACACTCTCCCAAAAGGTTGGAAAGCAGTTGAGAGCTCATAATCACCAAATTCTTGTGGTATGTGGTAAATGAATAAATTAGCCCCGGGAGGACCTAATCAAACGATAAATAAATGGAAATTTTATTGAACCAACAACTCCGGCAAGCCAACAAATGTAGAGAGGTTACTAAAGACAGAAAATCCAATTTATAATATAAAAGAAGTAACGCTCAACTTCTACAAAAAGTAGCATGCCAACCAGGTGAAATGCTTGTCATTATAGCACATTATAAAAAAAATGGCAGTAAAACAGAGAGTACACAAACAAAAATAAGAAAAAAGAACCACTAACCTTCGACCTGACTAGAAGAACTTGTACCAACACCAGAAGATGTCAAAGTACTGCCACTTGGCAATGATAGTTGGGCTGCAGACAAAGAACCACCAACTGGTCTCTGACTCATGATACCACCGGTATAGGACAGGGGATATTGTAGACCACAATAACTTGATCCCATATAGCCAACAGATTGCATAGGTGAAAACTTTCTAGGTGCCATACCATGACTGATATTAGAAGTGATTCCACGCATGGGAGATCCCTGATTCAGTGGTGGAATCATACCATGAAAACCTTGTTGACTTTGCATAGATGGCACAGGGTATTGCATAAGCCCATATGCTCCTCCAGGTGACTATATATGAGATAAAATTGTAAAATTGTTAAATAATTTATACAATCCAAATGACATGCAAGAAACATTGACATGTTGGTCGAGTAAAATTTGAAAAATACATAGATGAAATAAACACAGTGATTGCCAATGCTTGTGAAGGGCTGTAGACTAAAATCAAAATGATCAAACAAATAGCCAAGAGAGCATTTAGATAATAAATATAGTTAAACCTGATAGCCAAAGCCATTAAATGGGGAAATGTATCCCATAGGTAAAGCACCAAACAAGGAAGATTGCTGTCCTGAATCAATTTTGGTAATATTAGATGATTGTGACTGAGCTTTTTGAGCCCTTCGCGCTTGCCTTTCTTTCTCCGTATCAGCCCACTTAACCACTAAAGGCACGTTGGAGCCCTGCAGAAAGTGCAAAACACGCTGTGAACATAAAAAAGGATGTTCCATCAAATTATTACTTTACATGCACAAATTTTTTGTTGCCCTTGTGTAAAAAGTGAACACTTATCATCAAAACAATTAAGGAACAGACAAAATAAACTATATGCATAGGGGACACCGACCTCCATTTTAAGCTTCCCATTGACGGCCTCCAAAGCAGCAAGGGCTTGTTCTTTTGTCTCATATTTTAGAAAAGCGCATCCTGCAGAAGAAGAGAAGGGATGGTGGATGAATTCAATAAAAAACCGGACTTAGACTAATACAAAATGCAGTAGTTAAATCTTTAGGATGACTAATTGGACACCAATTCCCACCTTTGCTAGTTTGCTCTGAACCCCTTAAAATTTGCAGATCTCTAATAGCACCATACTCAGAAAACAAAGCAAAAAGTTCTGTTTCAGAAACATTTTTAGGTAGCATGCCAACAAAAAGCTTGTGCTCTGAAAAACACAATGACAGAAGTTATTGAGCTTTCATACAATAAATGGGGACTTAAAACTAAACGATATATGTATGTAAGGAAAGAGAATCTGCAAGACTTACAATCATATCCTAAAAAGCATATTTTGAAATGCAAAGACATGGATACTGAGACAAAACAAATTAACAGAAAAGGAAAAGTCAAACTAACCTAATCTCTCCAGCTCACCATCTGCATACTTCACTTGCAAAGGACTAGATGCCTTGGAAAAAAAAAGTAAAAAATAAAAAAATAAACATCAGCCTCATTCATATAGAAAAACCAGTTCAAAGTAACTCTGGCTAAATTAAAGATGAAGTGGCAGGGATGTGAGTGAAAAAGGAACATATGAATAAAGGTAATTTAAGACCACAAGTGTTTCACATAAATTAATAATATCAAAATCAAGAAACCAAGCCCAAAATGAGCATGCGTGACATAACTACATTGAGTACGCGGGAAGTCACCACAAGAATACTCAAGTCACTTTGCCAATGAATAGTTACACTATATTATCTACAATAACAAAAATAGGGTACATCGAAAGGTACAATCTAATAAGAAGCACAAGAAACCTAAAAGCAAGATTTCTCTACTCTTCCTTCCTTTCCTCCTCATTCTGAAACCTTGTCATTTTATCCTTATTGTCTCTTGGAAAGCAATCTCTGTCACCTCAAACATGCTTCCCTTGGATCATCAGCTAAGTCTTATATGTTGACAAAAATGCCCTCAAGTGCCAAAATGTGATAACTACAACTCAACCATTGTACAACTCAAGTCACGCATTGAAATCATTTGTAGGTAACATTGTACCATCAAATAATCCAAGTCGATGAATGATGTTCGCACTCTGACTTATTAAAAAAATAAGACATTCAAACAGGGTGGCGCAATTAGAACAAATTCATGCAGAATTGCATTCACAACCAACTGTAACCAATCAAAAACCTTACTACTAGAAGTGGAAGGTACAATCTGACTCTGAAAACTCATAAAATACAACAGATAATAGGCGATTTTCCATTCTTGAGGAGGCCTATTCTTTGAGAACCCGTCTGGATTTTTCTTTCTTAGAAATGGAATAATTTGAGCAAACTCATGAATGGATCACCACAATTTCAGGTGGGGAGCAGAAGCAGTTAGAAGGATGTAACAATAGTTTGTCATTTCTGCCCACTTCAAAACAGAAAAAGAATACTGAAAGATACTAAATCTTATTTTAGATTGGCAATTGCATTGCGTAGACAATGTGCTACCTAATTAAACGATCAGGCAAGTATTAGTTGCTTCTCGCTCAAATCCAAATATCCATTAAGTAGAGCGAATCTCACAGTAGTTTCTGACCCTAGGCAATTACATTCAAGTGTCAACGCCCCCAAACGCTAATGCGCGCAACTCAACCAATCGACTGTCGTATAGCAAGCTTTATCCGCAGAATTCAACGAAAACTTCACTTCCTTCTAGAACCAAATCCGTGAACCACATTGCAAAATGCAAACGACCTACCACCTAGGAGCTAACAATCAATACCTCTGATCCAAGCGTCCTCGAACGAAGATTCAAAGATCAGAATAAAATAGAAGCTCGAAACTCACCCTGGGAAGCGTCTTCTTATTGTGGCATGCACCGACCGCCTTATCCGCCTCCTCCCTCGACGGACAAATCAGGAAACAACAACCTGAAAAAATCCAAAAAAGAAAAAAATCCACGAACACATAATCCACTGAGATCTCCGACGAAATCGAACAGATCACGCAATTCCTCGGAAAACAACACCAAAATATCAAACGAACAACAACGAATCGAAGACCTCGGGAAGCTTTGGTGACCTTGTCCCGGATGATACTGACTTCGTCGACGAGCGCGAACTCTTTGAACAGCGCGAGGAGCTGCGGCTCCGTCATGTGCTTCGGCACCTGCCCCACGAAGAGCTTCACGCTCTCCCCGTCGCCGCCGGAATTCGGGGCTTCGCCGCCGCCCTCGGCCGCCATGGAAATTGGCAAATGTCCCCTCCCCAAACTCGACCAGCTCCCCCCGCCCTACCCAACGCCGCAGAAAGGCTCACCGGAGAAATTTCGCCGGCGGTCGAATTTCCGTCTCCCGAGGATTTCGCCGGTTATTCCGCCGAAGGTGGAGACGACCTCGAAAATGCACCTGAAAATGGAGGGGGGGATGGGACGGTGGTGTGCGGTTGAAATGGGTGGCTTATTATTAAATTTTGCGGAGTTACGAAAATACCCTCCACTCGTGAGAGAACTACGGGAGTGGCATATACATTGCGCCTAACGGGGGACAGCCTGGACTCCGCGTCCGACGTGGCGGTCAGCTTCTGACCGTTTGCATGCAGTAACCGAAAACGACCCCCCTCCTGCGGCTGGCCCGTTTAATGAGGAAGGAGCCCGCAAGCAAGGGTTTCAACGTAACGTACAAACACGTATATATAAAAGAATGTGTACTTAGGGTACAAAAACAAAAAAAATTAAGACAATGCTAATCTGCTAGAGTCAACCCGCAAGGTTTGATTCTAAGGCTTCGTAGTTATATATTCCAGTACTATAGTTATGATCGGTTAATGACTTATTTTAGCGTCGAAATTAACAATATAAGATCTAATCCGTATTTTGCCACCCACTAAATATCTTTAATAATGATTTAAAATGTTCAGTAGCTAATTGCTACTCACTAATAGATATCTTAATTCGCATTGGATCTTACAGTAAATAAAGACAATGTGAACCTACACCTTATTATTTTTTATAATTCTAATAATTTCGGTAATTACAACAAGCTAGAGTTAAATTTGTATTATATGCATGCATGAGAAAACTCTAAATCATTAAAATTATCAATAAACTCTTAAAAAATTATTAACTTTTTTTGAACAAATATAAATACTTGGCTTATAACTTTTATTCTATTCGTAGTTTCCCCGAGACTTGTTTTTTAAATTATAAAATACAGTTCTTTAACAGATGTATAATTAAATATTAATCAAATAACAATTTATGTGCAATAAAATATTTTATTTATAGTTCTAAAAATCGATTATACTCAATCTAGAATAAATATTTTTTGTACTTGTATGAATTCAATATGGCATTTAAAACTTTGCTCTCAATATTTTTTAAAATTACTTATTTGATTTAGTTAATAGGCACATGTTTTATAAACAAAAATTGTATGTATTTTATTTTTTATTAACAAAACCAAATTTTGTCTTAACCCCTACAACATTTGATTGGTATAAAAATATTGTAAATGATATGAAAATTTTGAAATAGTCAACCTCACAAAAAGCAGTTATATTTAATATTTTTTATAAAAATTAATATTAAGTTAATTATTTTACATATAAATTTAATATAATTACATTTATAAAATCTCAAAATAATCAGAATTACTTTAAATGAATGAGTTAAAAGTATTTCACTCTTTTTGTCTCAATAGATGAGAAAATTAAGATAAGAGAAAATAAGAAATATAGTTTAGTTCATCAGATATCACATGGGTAACCCCATAAGATAATCATGATTCATTTAAATATAAAATACATTATAAAAATTTTATTTTTTAATATATTATATATACACTAATTTTATTAAATTAATTATTTAAAATTTTAATATTATTTATATTTCTTTCGTAGTAGGGCCATATATAAAATATAGTTATAATTTACGTGGAAAGTTGATTCATCCAAAAACTTAATTATGATGTAGCTGTTTTAAATATATATCATGACATACGTCGACATCGACATCAAAATGTATATAGCACTGAGGATGTTACGTGTCACTGTGAGGCATAATATGCTCATCGGCCGAAAAGAGTCTGCTTGACTATTATGAAAATTAAACATAAAACCTCTGAGGATCACGAAGGGTGGCCTTGTCAATTCATAGACGAGATTAATAACCACCATCTTACACGAGACACGTATAAACAAAAAACGTTTTAGCCTAGAGAGAGAAAATATTCATAATTCATTGCCAATATATATTTTAAAAAAACAGTAACAAGTCTTTCGCATCATAGACAAAAGATCATTATAAAGTATTATATGTAAAACAAATACAACGTTAATCTAAATTTCTTCAATTAGTTCTCAATGAAATTTAAATAGAACCAGCATATAATTACTAGTTATTCTCTATATGCATATAATTTACGAGAAAAGAACATCCGTCAATCAGAAATCGAACTTTTTTCTAAATGTAAACAATAGTGAACACTCGGAATTAGTGGGAACATTTTGTCATGGGTGGTGTTCAAAGTTAAAATTGGAATGCCTTATTAGATTTAAACTCGATTAGTTATTTAGTGCAAGTAACCCAAGTTTGATATGATCACACATTCGTGTATATATATATATCAAAAATATTATAGTGTGCTGCAAGTTTTTACAGTGCACAATACGCTGCTGAACGAGAGCTGTTGGATCAAAATTCAACGGCTCTTGTTCATCTTGTTTTTTCAGATTTAAGACTCGATTGCCCGCCCAACCCGTCTGACCCGCCCGAACTGGACCTCCTGCCCACGACCACGCCACCGCCTACTGCGGCCGTAGCCTCACCCCTGCCAGCGGCCCCGCCCTCCACCCTCCTCCGCCTGCCTGACCATCGCCCGTAGCCATAGTCCCCGCCCCCAGTCGGCACCGTATATCCACCGCCAACCCCACCCCCATCTCCGCCACTGCCCGATCCGCGCCCCCTCCACCCCCCACCCACCCCCACTGGGCGCCCCCCACCACCCCCTCTCTCGTCTAGGAGCGTATAGTGCGCTGCACAAACTTACATCCTACCATAATATTTTTGTATAGATATATATCTTCAAACAGAACCAAGACATAGCTATCTCCCACTTCAATTGAGCATATATGGTGTGGGCCCGGGCTGTGCAAAAGTCCACCCCTTTTTATCCACATTTGGTGCGAGCGGCGCCGCAACTGGATCCAACTGCTGAATCCGGGGGCGTTGGACCGTAATTAGTTCCCTCACGGGGGGCAATCTGAGAAAAGTGCGGCACTTGCGGCCCGATGGCACTTTCGTAGTTCGGGGGATAAACGAGGGCGATGAGGTGGGGGCGCCAGACTGTCCCGCCAAGGCTTGTTAGTGACGGGGGTGTACGCCGCACGTGAAGAGCACGCGACAGGCGCCCAACAGGTCAACCCCACACGTGGCCTCATGGGCCCAATCCCGTTTTCAAAATTGGGCTTTTCCCTCCTCCAATTGGGCCTTTCCCTTATCACATCGACTCTCCCTCTCCCTCCCAGGTGACAGAGAGGGCGTTATTTTTTGTGTGACACTAAAATAAATAAATAGATATCTTAAATTAGGTAAAAAAATTAATAAATTATATATATTAAATTAAGTAGATATTATTACCAAATAAACTCTAATTCGAGTAAAGTGATTATAAGTATATAAGTAGAATTTGCTACTATTTTTAGGATTCCAAATGTGAGATAAAATTGTACATAGTTTTTTTAATAATTAATAATAACAACAGTAGCAATAATAATAGAAATATATTATTAAATATAAATATTAATAGGCCTCCAGCAAAATAACTAAAGTTAAAATACAGCAAAAAAATTTTAATGCATGGAATTTTATTAAAGGTTATTGATATTTTTAGTTGATGTTATTTACCAAATCATAGAAGTTGGAAGGAGTATTTCAATAAAAAAATTCATAACTACTTCTAAATTTCTAAAAATGATAAAAACGTCTTTAAAAGAAACTATCATTGCCTTGTTATGATAACTTCGGATTTAAACTCTAGTAGCTACGGCCTTTAGTTAAAGCCATGACGGCGAGGAGCGTCGACCTCCCACCGCACCTTCCTCTTCATCTTCGCCGCCGCCTCTGCCACCGCACTCCTCGCCTTCTTCTTCCCGGAAAGTTCTCATCTTTGTCCTTCAAACCTCTCTTTTTTCTCGTTTCCAACCTTCGGTCATTGACGATTGATCTTACTATTATCAGGGGAGGCGAGCTTGTAAGAGTTTCCTTGCTTTTTATCTCCGCTTTTTGGATTTTCTTTTTTGATTTGATTGGACTTGTGAAGTTTGCGTTTTTTTCTTGTTTTTTTTGTAGATTTTGCTGTGAAGGTGTTGCAGATAGGAGTAGTCCTGGTCTTTGAAACTTCGCTAAGTGCTCTTGTTCAAGCTATCTCGTTGCGGAATGCGGGGGTGGCCGCTGAATGCTCTTCTAGCAACCTCACATCCTGGCAATTGGCGCTGCTTGGTCTGAAAGCCAAGCCCAATCAACCCGGTGAATCGGGGGAAGTTGGGAAGGCGCCCGCGACCGGATGATCGCAGTTTTACTCCGAGCCGTTGGTTCCAATCCACCGCTTCTCTGGTTCGAGCTCTAGTGGCATTGGTTCGAGTTCTAATGGGATTGGGCCTGGTGAACACTTCCTCAACCCCAGTGGTAGTCCCTATACTCCATCGCTTTCTTCAAATGGGTTGTCTTCGACTTCTCAGTATTATAGGATGGGCATGTCGCCATCGCGGCCGTCTCTGGGCTCCGTGTCGACTCCGTTGTTGAAACGGCAATGGTCTGGGAGGGACATTAATTCTGAGGCCATGTTTGAGGAGTTCCTTGAAGGATGTTGATAAGTCCGGTGCTGCATTATCGGTTACGAATTCGACTCAGGCGACTCCGCCCCCGACTGTGCGGGGATTGGGTGTGGTCAGTCCTGGACATGGGAGCTCCTCTGGTACTGCTCCTGGGACGAAGAGGAGCACGCCTCTTAGGCCGATGAGGATGTGACCGGCCTCACAGAACTACGCTACGCCTCCCATGAAAGGGAAAGGGGAGTTTCCTGCTCCCATGTCGATGGAGCAGATGATTCTAGCTTATGAGTGTTTAACCATGTACCCGCAGATGGAGCATTGGCGCGATCGACTGAGGCAGTGGTTCTCGTCTGTTCTATTGAATCCGCTGGATTGGAGCTAGCCATTTGCAGGTAATGCATCCACCTTTCTATTCTGAAAGTGAAAACAGAAAAACCTTTTTTCATGTATGTTCCTGTATTATAGGTTATGCATGCGGCAGCAAAGTTTGATACAGGAGTACTGTTAGTCCGGTAGGGAGTGAGTCGGTGACTTCTACTGCTTCCCCTGCTGTGTCTCCCATTGATGGTGCAAAAGAATGGCTGCTCATGTTTACTGTGGATGAAGATGGATTGCTTGTAAGTTTTTTGTAGGGTTTCCATAATTCACTTTGTGTCATATTGGAGGGATTCCTACTTTTCATATGTTGTCTGGTATTGCTTGTGTATATTTATTTGAACTGACTTCTGAGGTCATGCTATATTTACGTAATAAGGTATTGTCAATGCAGCACAATTATCTTCGTTTACTTCCCCAAGCCCGCAGCAAACTTCAATGTTGCCAACTATACAAGAATGCATCAATGCAGTAACTGATCACCAGAGGCTTCTGGCGCTGATGAAAGGTGATCTTGGCAAAGGTGTGCTACCACAAAGCAGTGTTCGTGCTGACTATACAGTACAAAGAGTCCGAGGTAAAGCTTCCGCGTCTCCTTTCCTATTGTAGTTACAATCAGTTTTTGGTGAACTCATCTATTCAGTTATGTTGCTTAATTCTTATGTATATCGTTTGGTAAGGTTTGGTATAATTGTCTGCTTGAATTTATAGAGCTTGCGGAAGGACCTGCGTGAAGAATTTTGAATATCTTGGAAATGGGGAAGTTTATGACAAAAAGAACAAAAAATGGACTCTTGAATTACCTACTGATTCTCACCTGCGTGTGCATTTAGTTTGTGCATTCCTGGAGCATCCCAAGTGGATGCTGCATGTGGATCGAGCATCATATGCGAACACTCAATCTAGCAAAAATCACTTGTTTCTTGGAGTGCTTCCTCCTGAAGAAAGATTCCCCGAAAAGTATGTTGCTGTCATATCTAATGTTCCATCTGTTCTTCATCCGGGAGCACTTGTACTTGCTGTTGGTAGAAAAAGCCCTCCAATATTTGCCTTGTGCTGGGCTAAGAAGCTCAGTTCTCTCTTCAGGTAAATCTCTCCCAGCCACTTTACCGTACTCTTTCATCTAGTTTCTATTAATTTGTTCCAGGTTCTAGGTTGCATCTACATTCTAATACAAAATTAATCTCCAGCTTCTATTCTTAAACTTTTTATTCAGAGGGTAGTTATTCACCTATACTTTTTTTCTTGGTAAATGGTAATAATGATTTGACAAAAGAGCTCAGCTGGTATTTCAGAGGACTGAAAATCCCCTGTGCAACCAATTCAAATGAATCGATATTGATCCCTTTATCTTATTTTCATTAATAGTTTACAGCTGGATACATCCTTGCCCATCTGTGAGTATGTATACACGTCCACGTTTGGTAGATGGGTATAGAATTTTTTTCGAATCTAGAAAAATTAAGAGTAATTAAGAAAAAAATTATATGCTGCTCCTGTATAACTTTCATCATCGTAAGCTGGTTAGTGATTTGAATTGTATCCCGGCATTGCCCTATTGAAAATGGCGTCTTTGCATATTATTGCTAGACATTGTTTTGTAGTCTAACCATCATATGTATTCCATAGTCCACATTAAATGGAAAAAAATGTTTGTGTTCTTAAGCTGATGGATGAATTTTGGTGCTTTTCATTTCAGCGAAGAACTGTCCTTTGGGATGCTATATTACTATTCTGTCATCGAGTCAATACTTCGTTTGGAGTAGTAAGAGGACTGCATCTTAACACTCCCCCTTTAAGCATTCTACCAGTACTTGACCCTGATGTACATTGTAGGGGACTAATTTACACGAGATTTTCATATACTAATCGTAGGATATGTTGTAAATCGTCATGGGCAAAGCACTGTAGTTGTGGTACATGCGAAAATGTATTTTCCACATGAACTAATTTTTTTTTGCAATGGATAACTTGTGGGGTTCCACATTTGATTAATGTTTTCTTTTGTATTTCTAAATTTGACGTGTTTTAGTTTGAATATTGCTTGTCTTAAAATGGGAAAAGTTTTGCCCGTCTTGGTGACAAGAGGCTTGTCCTGATTTTTTATATTTTGTGGTAAATCGATTACTTATCTCATAATCTCTTATCAAATTATTTTAGCTTCCCATTTGCCCAACCAACCCAGCCCACCATTACAGTTAGCGCAGATTGATTAATTCGGCTGGATTCGGTCAGGTTTAGCCTAGTTGACCTGGTTGAGCAAGTTATTTTGGCACGCTGACTGACATTACCAGTAATCCAGCTTAGAAATTTGTTGATCAACTCAAGTTGAAGATAACACCTTGCCAGCTTTGTTGTTTTCGAAACCCTTCAATACGTACATGTCAACCTAAAAGCAGTTCTTCATACAACAGTTTCAAGCAAACAATCATTCTGCTTAGTAATTACGGAAAGAGGAACCTGTATACGTATATTGAGATGATAATCCAGAGTAAGATGCAGCATCCTCGCTAAGATACTCTGATCGCCTTCTATTTGGTTCCAGTATGGGTAGGGCATTATGTGCAGGAAACAGCACTTCACCTCTATCAGCCCTGAATCTTGGATCAAAATCATAATGGGTAGCGACTCTAAATGGCGCACGAAACCTTCTGTCATCATATGCAGGTCCATCTCGATCTAATGAAGACCTATCGTATTGGGTTCTTATTGTGGGGACAGTGTCATATAGACTATCATAACCTGATTGCACAAGTGAAGTAGATGCATACGACCTCCTGGCTTCATAAGCTTCGGCATGATCAATATCAGACTTCTGTCCACTCCCACTCGCGTCTGCTACCACCTCTATGTGGGTGATCATATTCAATGCCATCTGAGGTTGGTCCTCTTGTGTATCGAGGATGGGATGGCTCTAGAGAAGTGACTTCCCTCAGCTGTTGAGGATATGATGTTGATGACTCAAAACTGTAACCATGGAGATTAGCAGGTGAAGCATTCAAAGCTGTTTGAACTTGACGTATATGCAGCCTTAAAAGACCAAAGACCCTGTACTCTTGCTCCGAAAGGAACGATGGATCTCGAGAGTGCAACTCTCTTTGCTGGGTATGCATTTCAGGGATAACACGAACCCAGCTGATTTGATCACGTGCAGGTTGAATGTCATAATTCTCATGGAATGTTCCAACAGTACGCTGAACTCCATTATGAGCTACTCTAGGATCTTCTTCTCTATCCTCAATAACACACCTGGGAGCGAGGTTCCTCTGCCCAAAAGGGGACTAGCTCTTCGAGGAGATTGTGGGGCAGTTCTAAACAAAACAATCAACCTGTGCACGTAAACAACAAGGCAATCAATCAAAACAATTTCAGCCAAAAAATTAGTATCTTACTGCTAGCTCAACTAAAAATATTAGGTTTGAGCACATTAGGCAAGAAGTAATCCTAGCTTACTTGGTTGTAAGCCCAATTTTGAACTTGTGCGACCTCTTGTCATAAGTTTCTCTAATCGCTCTCTTGAATACCCTTTCTGGTAAGGGTATACAATCTCTGTGGACTTTAAAACGAACCTGTTTATTAAAAAATAAGAATTGTTGCTTCGTGGAGAACATGGAGGACAAGTTGTATCTGTTTGCAGGTAGAGAAAACAATGATTTCAAAAATATCAAACACCTGTGCCGGAAATGATCCTTTAAAAGCACGAGGTTCAAGCTTCATGCTGCCAGCAGAAGAAGCTTTGTAGATTCCATATAAGAGCCTGAAGTTAAAATCATAAAGGAATAGTTTCAACCCAGGCTTGATGCTCCTTACGACCTCTATCTTACCTGCGGGAAGGCCCATAACCATATACCGGAAACAATCAGCTTTGGTCTTCCCACTGCACATAAACATCAACCCACCAATCTTTTCTCTGCTCCTCCCATCATCTCTTCCAGACAAATCCTTACCATGTCCTTGTACATCTACCGCTCTATTCCTGCTCACGCTGTTTATTTTATCTTTATTGATGGAGCCGTTATCCACAGACCTGGAGATGAATTTACATTTTCCCTTTTCTGTAGAATTCTGATTTTGAGAGCTTGCAACATCTTTAACTTTCTCATGATCCTGCAAAGCAGCTTTACCTTTTCTTTTTGCATAAATCTTTTGGGCTTTAGATTTCATATTAGATGTGGCTTCTTCCACCTTTATTTCTGTCTTGTCTGATGACTCTTTACCAGTTTCTGCATTCACAATTTTCTTGCCATCAGCCAGTTCAGGTGTTGTAAGATTACTCGTCTCTTTCACAATCTATCTGACTTCTATCTCCTTTGGTTCTGTCTTGCCAGATGACTTTTCACCACTTTCCGCATTCACAATATTCTTAAACTTGACCTGCTCCGATTTTGTGAGATTGCTTGTCTCTTTCACAATATGTCTGGCTTCTTCCAACTTTTGTTCAGTCTTATCTGATGAAATTTTACTACTTTCTCCATTCACAGTTTTCTTAACCTTGACCTGTTCAGAATTTGTGGCATTGCTAGTCTTTTTCACAATCTTTGCATTGGGCTTCAACTTTTTTGAAGCTTTACGTTTAAACAATTTTTTAGAATCTGAAATCCGAGGCTTCTGATTCTCTTGCACCACTGTTGTTTCTAAGCTTGCGATCAGCTCTTACCCTGCACGAATGCATTTTCCCAGCTAAGCTTGGTACACAATTGCAGTAATTTCTACAAATAAATCAAGGGGGGGGAACAAGAGTATGACACCTTACACGTAACAAGCAGGTGAAGCCTCCGAATTTCAGATTCTAAAAAATTGTGTATACAGAAAGGTGGCCGTCGCCGTAGCCGTCGTCGCCGACCAGGATTGAGAAACATGGCGCCGCCGGACCAAGATTCCGGCGAATCCTCGGGCGTAGAACTCCGGGATATTTAGCAGGATTCTCGGTCCACATCTCCGTCGATCTGGTCCCCGCCGCCCGGCGCTGTCTCTCCTTCCTCGCTAGGATCGCCGCCTCCCAGTGGCTCCACCATCTTCCCACCCTCCGGAAATCCGTTCAAAGGTTTATCATCCTCTTTGTTGCTTTTAGATGTGGTCTCGGCGCGCTGATCCTTGTGAATGACTCGCCAGAAGAAGAGTGAGAAAAAACACCTTTAGTATGTGTGTTAACATTATTTGAAGTGTTTGAGCAGGTACCATGAGCTCTGGATGCCGATGATCTTTGATCTTTCACGACCATCTTCCCGACGGCCACCGACCCTTTTACCTCCTTTGGACGTTGAGTGGGTCTGGCTCTGCCATTCGCTCAATTCGGTACATGCTCTGTTCCGCCTTCTCTGTTTCGATCATCGTTCTTTCTCTTGTTGATTTCTTAGTAGCAGTTTTCAGAAATTAATTAAAGAGGATGTGCCAATTACCAGCCGAGCTACCGGAGGTACTGCGAGAGGAGGTTCTCCGCGGTGGTGGATCGGCCGGCCATATTCGACGACGAGAACCAGGAGTACGCCGAGAGCAGGTGCAGGGAGCTGTGGGCGCAGCGGTACCCGTCGGAGCCGTTCGATCTTGAAGATAATGGTGGGGGCTCCGCGGCCGCTGGCGAGGACGAAGATGACGGTGATGACCGGCGTTGTATCTTGGCGGCGGTCCTAGCTTGGGAGGAATGCTGCTTGTACAAGAAATTCTGCCAGCCGTACTTCTCCGAGCTCGTCTTCCTCATCGCCACCAGACAAAGGTACAAAGCATTCCTCGGTCTCTTGCTGTTGCAGAAGCGAGGCGGCAATGGTTATTCCGGCGCCGCCGTGCCGTTGGTGCCCACCATAGACATCCTCTTGATGTGCTTGACTCATCGGGTATTGCTTCACTTCTCAAATAAATAGAGCAAACAGTGCAAGCTTTTTATTTGCATGTTAAATTCGTTGCCTTTGTCACTGTAAAACAGAGCTACCCATTAGCGTACGCAGCAGATGTAGGAGAGCTAGAAGCAGGGTTAGAGAAGGTGGCTGGAATCGAGCAAGTTGTGGATGATGAGAACATCAAGCGACGAAGACGTTGTGGGAGACGACGTTCGATCGGCCATATGAAAGAGCAGGAGCGACCATAGAACCAGCTTTCTCGGATAGGGGACCAGTGATCATCTGGGACTCATCCGACGTTGATGTCAACCGGAAATTCAAAGCATTAGAGCCTAGATTCTTGCTCGAGGTGACTTACAAACTCCAATTTCTTCTACTTCGAGGATAAGAAATCTCCAATTTTCCAATCCCATTAAAAGCGAATTAATACATGCTTTTACTCCTCATCAAGAAAACAAATTAAAAAGCAGTAAACTTCCATTAGATTGGTTGATTCCTTACTTGCAGACGTGCATAAACAACCATGACATGAAAGAAAAGGGGATAGCTAGTCATGTCCACCAATTAAGATCATTTAGAAAAACCTTCCCATATCAAAACGAAGATCGTGTTACTTTCGTGGTAAAAAATATTGAATGCTTTATTGATGGTGGATTCAAT
>JAURVB010011759.1:0-19717 GCA_033002965.1 Piper betle | reverse complement strand
GTTAACGGTTATAATTTTTTAATCGCTACTATTATTTACAGCAATTTAATTAATTAAGTTATCAAATTAAATTATTTAAAATAATTTGTATTATTTTAATTCATAAATATTATTAATACAATTATTTTAATTTATTCGACTCTATAAAGTTTGAAGTTCATTTATTTTCATTATGATATTTAGGTTCGACGCTTGTGATTTTTACCCGATTATATTTTAATAACCCTTTTTATACCTTACTGACTAGTTATTAAAATAATCACTTTATTTACCTAATATTAAATTTAATATGGTAATGGCAAAATCTTTATTTTATTAATTACTTATCACTGTCCAATTTAATTTAATCGCTTGTTGTGTGCCGATTAATTATCGACCGTTTATCATTACCGTATTTTTATTACTTATGTCCATGTCGATTTCGTCCAATAATTAATTAGTTTATTATCTTTAACCCATAACTCATTAGAATAATTATTTTTAATGATTTATTACGAGTTAGTTTTATTTTTAACTTGAGTCAGTATCGAGTCAACCCATATTTACAAAACTGCCATCTTCTTCTTCTTCTTCCCCAAGGCCATCTTCTCTTCTCCTACCTTCTTCTTTGCACCTGACCAGACCTTGGCACCACCACTGGTCAGGTCCTTCTTCAATTCCCCAGCAACCCAATTGAACAACCATATAAACTTCCCAACAAGACATCAACAACAACATAAAAACAGGCAAAGATAAAGCCTAACGTCCATGTTTTACAGCAGCTATTCAAGGCGACGTCCTACAACAAACTAGGCCTAATATCTTCCTCTTCAACCCAAAACCAGACCACATCCTTCATTTCCTTCCCTACCAATCCAATTGGAAGCATAAAGCTTGTGCTTTACAGCAACTATCCACGTCAAACTCCGTTTTGCACCAAGGCGAGTGACTCCTGACCTGCAGCATCGTCGGGACTGCAAGGTGCACTTCGTCCAGCCAGAAGCACAATCTTCCCTTCACCCTACACTACAACTCCGCCCATAACCACTGCAATTCCGCCACCCATTGGAACCCAGGGACAAGGCAACGCCACCCTTCGACCCAGCAGCTAGAGAGGTCGTCGGGTGTGAGGGTTGCCTTGAAATCATTGTTTACAGTCGCCTATCATTGCCCAACTTCAGACCCGTCAGCCATGGCAAAATTCCATTTTCCAATTTAGTTTTAGTTGTTATTGTTGATTTCAGACTTTAATTCTCATGTTTATCAAGCTTATTATCAATTAAAAAGACATATGAATGCAAGAAAATGAAGAAGAGGGAGATAGGAAGGATACCCAAGGAAGGAATAAACACTAGCAAGAAAGAGGAGAACTAGGCGGCTAAGGTGAGGAAGACGCCCCTGCACCCATATGTGAAAAATGACGTTTTCTTTCAAAATTTATAAAAATGAAAATGACGGCTAGGGTATGTGAAAACACCTGTATTTCACTTAACCGGGTAACCAGGTAAATAATAAAATATAATAATTAACCGGGTAGAATTAGTCGGGTAAAGAATATAACCCGTTCGGTCCTTTCCAGACCGAGCCGAATATATTAATTTTTTAAAAAAATTTTTTTTCCCACGGTCTTTACAGAGAGTGAACAAGATATGGCAAAGAAGTACCCTAGTCTATTTGGGGCATAAGATGCTCAATATTGTAATAGCATGAACCGATACTGAAGAAATAAAATTATATCATGATTATCCTATTGTCGTTATAATATTTTGGGGACGAAACATTTCCAAGTTGGGAAGATTGTAAAGACTATAAAAGAACATTAATAATAATATATTTGACGCGATTCGGGAAGGACCAAACGCTGTCCGGGAAGGATCAAACGTGTTATATTCTCTACCCAGTTAATCCTACCCAGCTAATTAATATATTTGTTATTTACCCGGTTACCAAGTTAAATGAAATACGGTGTTGGGGTGTTTTCACATGCCTTAGCTGTCATTTTCAATTTTATAAATTTGGAAAGTGGACGTCATTTTTGGTGTAAAGAGTGCTTCTTTACCTTAGCCACCTGATTCTCCTCTTCTTTGCTGGTGCTTCTTCCTTGCTTGGGTATCTTTCTTATCTTCCTCTTCTTAATTTTCTTGCATGCATATTCTTTTTAATTGATAATAAGCTTAATACTTATGAGAAATAATGTCTGAAATCAACAATAAACAACAAGAACTAAACTGAAAAGTGGAATCCCGTCCATGGCCGAGTAGTGTGAAATTTTGGCAAGATGGGCAACCGTAAAAATGTTTGCAAGGCATTCCCTCACAACCCCAACGTCCTCTCTTGTGGCTGGGTCGAAGGGTGGGCTCACCGTGTCCCTGGTTTCCATGTGGTGGTGGAATTGTAGCTGTCAGTGGGCGGAGTTGCAAGGGTGACGGCAGTGGCGATGTTCTGCTGAATTAGAAGCTATCATGGTAGTTTCAGAGGGTTGACGCTTGGCCTTCACGTTGGGTCGTCGTGCGGGGAGAAGGGGAGCGTTCCCGGCAGTGCTGCTGGCCGGACGGAGTCACCTTGCAGTCCCAGCGGTGCTGTTGGCCAGGAGTTGCGCGACTTGATGCAGAACATGATTCGCCTTGGATAGCTGCTGTAAATCACGAATCTTGGGTCTCTAATTTGGTTGCTGGAGAAGATTGAAGCTGATGAAGGATGTGAATCTGGGTTTGGGTGCCAAGATAAGGGTTGGAGAAGAAGGAAGTATGCTGTTTTTGGGTGCAAGATGAAGGTGGAGAAGAGAAGAGCGTTGGGGAAGAAGAAGATGGCAATTCTGTAATTTATACTTGACTTGATACGGCTCGACTTAAAAATAATACTAACTTGTAATAAATCTTTAAAAATAATTATTTTAATAGTTTATGAGTTAAAGTTACTAAACTAATTAATTATTTGACGAAATCTATATGGACATAAGTAATAAAAATACGGTAATGATAAATGATCGATAATTGATCGGCGTACTATAAGCAATTAATTTTAAATTGGATTATTATAAGTAATTAATAAAATAATGATTTTACCTTTGCCATATTAAATTTAATATTAGGTAAATAAAATGATTATTTTAATAACGAGGCAGTAATATAAAAAATGGGTTATTAAAATATAATCGAGTAAAAATCCCAAGCGTCGAAATAAAATAGCATAATGAAAATAAATAAAGTTTGAAACTATATTGAGTAGAATAATTTAATATAATTGTATCAATAATATTTTTGAATTAGAATAATAAAAATTATTTTAAATAATATAATCGCACAACTTAATTAATTAAATTGCTATGAATAAGGATAGCGATTACAAATTATAACCGTAAATTAAATCATCAAGATCGTGGTTAAGTAATTATAATCTCAAAAGAAAATTATACTAATAATAATATTTAAATACTTGTTTATTTAAATCGTACAACTTATGTATAATTCTATGTTCTTGTTTATATTAGGATCATTGGTCGCGGTTGCGAGTCCACCTATGAACTATCCAGTTCCCCTTATGAACTATCTAGGTCCTTATAATTATTTAAAATGTTGTATTTTCCCTTATTGGCAACCCTGGTCGACCTGAGCCTAGATTTGACCACTATGTATTGTGTGCAACTAGGGTCAAGAAATTAACTCAGTCTGACATGGGGCTGCACCTTTAAAATTACTATGTAGGAGTCTTGGTCGACTTGAGTATCAGACGACCATGCGCTGGAACGCAACTGGGTCAACTCAATTCGGCATAAGGCAGTACCCTCTGAATGATTGAACACTCATCCCCATGCCGAAAGGAGGAATAAGGCGCAATGGCGCAAGACGGCTCATTATGTACTTGTGATACGAAGAGGGTGAGTCAATGGCAAACATCTGTAACTACACGTCGTGGGCCACGTAGCATGTGTGCGCATGCATGAGATAGTAGCTGGATGGGGTGGCCACCCCTCCCAGCATATAACGAGTTCAGCATAGGTTCATAACAACTAAAAGACTCTTGAAACGATAATGGGGATTTTATTGACTTGTTTCATTTAATTATGCGGCTTAGTGGTGTTATCATTAACGTGGAATTTCCTCTGCAGGTGAGTAGCTTTGGACTGAACAATAAAAGTGACACAGGTTGGTGAATTGATAATAAAAATTGGACTTCCATATTATTCTCTTGTGTTATAAGTGTGGCTATCAGAAACAGTTTGAGATTGTGGGACTCTTATTTTATATTTTAGAGAACATGATTTATTGTTATGATTTATATTATGTATTGCCAGACTTATTTGCTAGTTTTTAATTCATGTTTTGGAATATTATCGTTACATCAATTATATTTTTAGGCAACACCTGGTCCACTTCGGGCGGGTCGTTACGAAGACAATAGCAGAGGAGACAAAACCAGAGAGGGTACATAGCTGCAAGGCAAACTAGACAACAGAAGGGTAGCCAACATGCACTGCTAGCTCAGAATCGGGTGGTACCACCAGTAGCATCTCCTGCCCTAGTACAGTAGTAGCTAGTGAGGATGTATGCAGCCACTATGGCAGAAGCACTTGAGGATATGCCAATTGTGCCTGAAAATAGCCCGAAAGGGTGGTGGCAGCGGCTGAAAACGACGCTAAAGACATCGTCACCGGTGGCTACTGCTGCGGCTTCGATTGTGATGGTGGGTTCAGATTGCTAGCCAGCCGTGAGATGGTCATGGCTGTGTTGATGGCGTGGCTGGAGGAAGGCCAGGGTGTCGCCGATGGCGAGCCGAAGTGGTGGCGGCGCTAATGGGTGTGAAGCTCTAAAATGTGGGCAATCTCTTGAGTTCAAATAGAGAATGACAAGTTTGAGTGGACGGCTCAGATCTTGCCACGTGGCATGATCTAAGCATCCGACAACTCAGTGGCCTAGTGGGGTCCACCTATGGGTATATGCAATATAAACATAGATGAAAGCTTAGATTGAGACTGTACAAACTCGAAACTGTCTCGAGTCGTGAAATCGACTCTATAGGAGGGAATCGAGGCAAGAATGGTAAATATGCCTCGAACTCTAAACTAAATCAAGTTGGGCCCATAGGGGCACAATCTAGTGATTTGAAATTCCTCTGCTGCATGTTAATGAAATGCCTTGAAAATCCCAAATGCATACTAAACACTGCATCGGCAAAAAGGGGTATCCACGGATAACTCATAAAAAATCATACGTATACCTCGCGTATACACTATGCTCGAACTAGATCTAGGCCGAAAATCCTTACTAACTCATAAAAAATCATACGTATACCTCGCGTATACACTGATAACTCATGTTCTACTATATCATATTGAAACTATCATATTCATGCTGGATATACTCAACCTCAACAACATGCTCATATGGCCATCTGGGCCTTGTACTTATATTCATATGTTCTACTATATTCATTGTTTTAGTTCGAGCTCGCTTGAATTGGTTTGAAACTGCCCGAATTGGACAAAACTAATATCAGGTAAAACCCTAACCCAAAAAAGGGGCTTTACACCATGTGTTTAGTTATAGGTTTGTTAGCATTGTTTTGTTTATTAGGATGTATTGATGATATGAGCACACATCACGAGCATGCATCATATAGAGATGCCAGTATTTTACTTAGCAGTGGGTTCAGATGTAGGTTTTGGAGTCTGAGCTCGCTATTGATTTGTAGATCTGCTTGGAGCTTGGACCACAGGTCCGTAGGATTCTCCCTCCCTGCTTGACTCATTGTGTGTTGAGTTTAACGATGTTTTAGATGTTGGACGGCATCGACGGCATTTTATCGGATCCCTCTGATGTCTGGAGATTTAGTCATGTTTTCTACACATCTTTAATAAACTACGAGGATGAGATCCCTTGTTGGTTTTCAAACTGAAGTTCGAGAAATATATGATATAAGCCTCTTCCCAAAACCTATTACATAAGTACACGCATTTTTATTGATTTCAATAATAAGAGAAAGAGCGGTATGGAGATAGGTATGGACCGCACTAATACTCCTTCAAACCCTGAGGTAGTGCAAAGTATGAGGGTATTGTGTAACACCACACAATTCTAGAACTTGTGGCACTAACTTAACTGTTCCTCTAGCCACAAGAGTACCGCAGTGGGTGACATATGGAAGATGTGAGGGTGTAAGCATTGTATGTATGAATATGAACATTAGCCGTGCATGCAAACCGACACTTGTTTATAACCCAATATGAGGCAATGTTGAAGTTTCATAAGTTTTCGTGGGTAATGGAATACCCATTTGCCAAATTAAATTAGTTATTTTTCGGAACAGTAATACTCATTACTGATGTTTTTCATATAATATATGTAGGTCTTGCAAATCCTGAGTCGACTTTAGCGGAAGGAAAGATAAATGCTAGACACACTTGAGCTCAACATATTTATTTCCTTTCTTACTTTTACTTATATTTGTTGTGTTTTGACACGTATTTAACAATGTCTTCCATTCTCATGACATGAGGAAGGTTGTTTTGATCTATTGTATTGATTGAGTCCTACCGAGGAACAACTTTAAACATGACTCGACTCGATCGTTACATTTCTCATTCGGTTCTTAAGTGAACCGAAATTGGGGTTTTACACTTACAACATTTTGTAGTGATTTTCTCCAAATAATTACCTCAATTATGCACCGTTGTAGTGCATTTATACATTTATATTTAATGAATTACTCGTTGATTTAATGAGATGTACCACAAACATCATCGGTTCATCTTTCCTCAACAATTAAACAAGAGAAACAATCATTATTATTAATCTTTAGTATGTTAAGTTGCTTTTCTTTTCGAGAAATTTCTAAGTTTGAATTTCAACTCATGGGTTTTAAACAATGATCAGTTACGCAAGCCTCTAACACTATCCCCAAAAAGGATCATAAGCGTTGCATATGTACAGTGATCTTCTCAACTCTAGCAAAAGCTAGTGTTGATGCCCAAAGTTTTATTAGTATGACCTGTTGATTTAATCGTTTATCTTTCCATTAGTTTGTTAATCCTAGTCCCTAACATTGCTTATGTAAAATCCCAATGATTGACCTCGTGTTTTTTATGAGTGGTTTGCTTCTAGTTTGATTTTAAATTATTGGGATTTAAAAGCATTTCACCCCTTATTTGACATTAATGTAACATGCAGCCCCTTATTTCATACTAAAGTAACTTGCAACCCTTAATAAGGCATAACTGCCAAAATTGAAGTGTCTTATTCCTTGGGTTCATTCATGCAAGCAAATTTTTTTTTATTTGACATTAACATTGGATTATAGACATTATAAATATTATGCTCACACAAAATAACACACGAATTGATTGAATGATCGCAAAAGTTTTCCATTTCAAAATCATTACGATAATGGTATGAATTGGAGAAATAAATTTCATCAAAAAAGAAATTTATAAATGAAAAATTCCACCGATAAATGCTCTAATGCCAAATGTAAATTAAACATAAATATATTTACAATTAACAAATCATACCTCCGATCATGACATATTTTCTCAATTGGTCTTTTTAGATCTTCTATTCTATTGCACTTCTAAGGTTATGGCATATAAAGACAGAAAAAAATGCCCAATCTCGGAGTCCAAAGAAAAACATTGTATTTAACTTATGAAGAAGTTACACGAATAATATAAAACCCCAGTTTTGACTTAGGGCTTTACCCGTTTATAGGTTGCCTGGTTCGGGCAAGTCTCGAGTCGGTTCGAGCGAGTTCAAGCCAGATCCGTTTTAAGAATGAGTATGGGGCCTAGATGGCCATATGAACATGTTATGATGGTTGAGTATGCCCAGCATTCATATGATAGATATAGCAGAACACGAGCTGTTAGTTTATAAACGAGGTATACATATGATTTTTTGTGTTAGCCAACGTTTTAGGCCTAGGTCTAGGCCATTGCAGCATTTAGTATTCATTTGGGATTTTCTAAGTATTTCATTTGCATGCAGCATTGGAATTTTGAATCACTGGATTGTGCCCCTTTGGGCCCAGCTTGATTGAGTTCACTATTTGAGGCCTATTTAGCCTTCTTACCTCGATTTCTGCTTATAGAGTCCTTTTAGGATTCGAATCAGTTTTGACTTTTGACAATCTCGATCTGAGCTTTTCATCTAAATGTATATTGTATATACCCATAGGTGGGATCCACTAGGCCGTCCATGTCAACCCTCATTCCACCATGTTGATTTATAGAAACTTCCCACGAACTTGAGGATTTCCACCATTATCACCACCACCACTTTGGCTCGCCGCCGAAGAGGCCCAACCCTCCTCTGCCCACTGGATCGATACAGTCGTGACCACCTCGCGACCTGCTATCATTCCTGACCGACCGTCACCATCATCGCCGCCACCGTTGCCATCGACGATCGAGTTTTATCATTGTTCATCACCGTCGCCGCCACCATTTCAAGCCATTTTCCGGCTTCGGCAAGCCACCTCCAGCCGATCTAGACCCCCTGACAGCTACCAGCCATCATTTTCGGACCACCCATATCACCACTGTAACAACCCAAAAATAACTCGGGTATTTTATCCCGAAATAAATCTTAAATATTATTAAATCCAGGTAATTTTAATAATATGTTATTTAAATAATGTTTTATGGTTTGACTTTTCGTATTTTGAGTGTGTATGTATGACTTATGACTTCTCATATTTTGAGTAGGTAATTATGATTTATGACTTCTCATATTTCGAGTATGTATTTATGACTTATGACCTTTCATCTTTGTTTTCATGTCTATATAAGTATTTCTTCCTCAACAGAGAGAGGGGGAACTTCTGTGTGTGTGATGTGTGTTTTCTGTATATGAGTATGTGTACTTTTTTTTATGAGTATGTTACATGTGCATCACTTTGGTATGTGCTATGTGTGCTTCTCTGGTTATGTGTTATATGTTTGCTTTTATGTATGATCCTACTATAATGAGCATGTTACCATCGACTAGATTCCTGGTATATGTAGTTGTTATAAAAGTTCAAGTATGATGAAGCATGTTAGTGTCGACTAGTTTCCGATATATGTAGATGTTTATGAAAGTTCAAGAATGAAGCATGTTACCATCGACTAGATTCCGATACATGTATATGTGCAAGGATGTTACAATATATATGATTATGTATGTATGTCTGTATGATTTTCATTATTGTATGTCATGTGGTATGTTTGTCTATATGATTTTCATGTATGTAGGACATGTGGTATGTTTATGTATGTATGTTGGCTGTTGAGTGGTTCCGGCATATGTTTTTGAGATTTACTTCTACTAAGTTTGTATGTTATGATTTCTATGAATGTTTAACATCTCTTTTCTGTCTTTCATTAGACTTAGAATTTTGAGATGTCTGGGATCTACATGTACCGGAATCTAGTCGACGGTAACATTCTTCATCATACTTGAACTTTCATAGCATCTACATGTACCAGAATCTGGTCGACGGTAACATGCTCGATCTAGTAGTATCTTACATAAAAGAAAACATATAACACATAAGCAGAGAAGCACACATAGCACATACCAAAGTGATCCACATGTAACCAGCAACAAGCACCGCTGCCCTCGGTTTGGCCCGTTTGCACGTGCTCGAATCTGTTCACTCATGTTCACATCCACCTGGTCGTGCCCGAGTCTGCCAATCCGAGCCCTTGTCCATGTCCATCAGTCCAAACCAGCCCAACCGACCCAGCCCAGTAGTTTATTGAACCTAGACCAAGTTGACTCGGCCCGATTTGGTCTGGTTCAGCCAGTTTTCCTGCCGATTGTCGACATTTTTGGTAATTCTGGAGCACAAACATTAGTTTAGATGCATATTCACATTGTTTAGCCTGTTTGGATGTGACGAGTATTTTTCTTTCTTTATTATTTATTTATTCATGATTATTAATATCTTATTATTTGTATATACTTGTTGACTATGATGAATGATTATGTGACTAACTATTGTTATTGATAATCTAAATATTCGTATATATTATTTTTGCTCAAGTTTATCTTATTTAATTATATTAATTGATTATTATTAATTATTTTTTACTCATGTTATTATTTATACGTATTTAGACGTATGTTTGTGTATTTAAAATTTATATCAATATTCTTCATAATTAATTAATAATAGTCATTTATATATTTACTTATTTATTAATTTTTTAATTATTAATTTTTTTGTTTATTTAATTATTTATATGTTTACCAACACGAATATATATGATATTTACTCGTGTTTAACTATGTATTTATATAGTATAATTATTTTATTATTTTATTATTAGATTATTATTTATGTTCATATATTTATTATTTATCTAAATATCTATGAGTTGATTCCTTGTTTATTTATTTATTATTTATTGTTATTATGTCTTGATTTGCATGCCACGTGTTTAGTTATAGGTTTGTTACCACTATTTTCCATATTAGGATCTATTGATGATACGAGCAGACACCATGAGCATGCATCATATAGAGGCGTTCATATATTACTTAGTAATTGCTTTCGATGTAGGTTATGGAGTCCGAGCTCACCCTAGATGTGTCGATGTGCATTGAGCTTAAACTGCATGTTTGTAGGACTCTTCCTCTTTACTCGACTCACTACATGTAGAGTTTAATCATGTTTTAGATGTAGGACGGCATTGGGGTGTTTTATCAGATCCCCTCGATGTCGGGCCATTTAGTCGTGCTTTTACACATGTTTAATAAAACTAAATGATGAGATCCCTTGTTGGTTTTCGAACTGAAGCTCCATAAATATATGATGCAAGCCTCTTCCCTAAACCTATTATATAAGTATGTGCATTTTTATGAATTTCACGTATGAGAGAGTGAGCGGTATGGAGATATGTATAGATCGCACTAGTACTCCTTCCAACCCTGAGGGTAGTGAACATATTTCTAGAATTTGTGACACAAACTTAACTGTTCCTTTTAGCACTTGACTACCGTGGCAGGTGAAATATGGAAGATGTGAGGGTGTAAGCGTTGTATGTATGAATATGAACATTAGCCATGCATGCGAGCCGGCACATGCTTAAGTGTGTTTGCTTACAACCTAGTGTGAGGCAATCGTGAACTTTCACAAGTTTTTGTGGGTAATGGAATACCCATTTACCAGATTATATTAGTTATTTTTTAGACCAGTAACACTTGTTACTGACTTTTTTCATATAATATATGTTGGTCTTGCAAATCACATGTTGACTTTGGTAGAAGAACAGATAAATGCTGCACACACTTGAGCTCAACGTATTTATTTCTTTTCTTACTTTTACTTATATTTGATGTGTTTTGACGTATATTTAACAATATCTTCCATTCTCATGATACTAAGCGGGTTGTTTTAATCTATTTTATTGATTGAGTCTTATCGACCAACAATTTTAAACGTGACTCGACTTGTTCGTAATGTTTCTGATTCAATTCATAAGTGAACCGAGATCAGGGTGTTACAAATAACCACCCTATAGTGGTTATCCTTAATTATACCACTAATTAATATATTTGGATTATAATATATAAACTATATATATGATGCAGACCACAGTGTGTGTCCCAATAGCTTTTGTGTAAATTTTATGAAATTTCTCCCAGACCATAGTGTGTGTCCCAATGGCTTTTGTGTAAAATTTGAGGGCCTTTGGTTAGGTAGGCAATTCGATAGGATTTTCCCAAGATTGTTAGGCAAGCTCCAGAAATCCCTTGGCCAATGCCCACACTTTACTGAGCCCGCTCATGCCAAATTACATGAACTTTGGACCTGATCATTTACCAAGCTAAATCCCATTGCCACAAAGACCATGCACTAGACTTGGGAAAAATACTGCTCGTCCTAGTAAAGTTGTTCACATCACCTTAGCCCGACCTTGTGGACCCGGCCTTGTTTACCATGTCATGGGCTAAAACTTGATAATTTGCATACCAAACCATCATAGTGTCAGGAGCTGCTTCTAACACCCCGATTTTGGTTTACCTAAAAACTGAATCAAATGTGTTACGATCAAGTCGATTCATGTTTAAAGTTGTTGTTCAGCAAGACTCGATCGATAAAATAGACTGAAACAACCTTCTTGGTGTCACGAGAACGAAAGAAAATGTCAAATATGCGCCAAAACACATCAAATATAAATAAAAGTAAGAAAGAAAATAACTCTGTTGAGCTCAAGTGTGTATAGTGTTTAATTGTCCTCGACCAAGGTCGACTCAGGATTGCAAGGCCTACATACATAATATGAAAAACATCAGTAACGAGTATTATTGGTCCAAAAAATAACTATTGCAAACTAGCAAATGAGTATTTTATTACCGATGGAAACTTAGGAAACTTCAGAATTGCCTCACATTGGGCGATAACCAAACATACTTAAACAATTACCGGTGTGCATGCATAGATAATATTCATATTCATACATACAAAGCTTACACCCTCACATCCTCTATATTACACTTGTCACGGTACTCAAGTGGCAAAAGAAACGGTTTAAGTTAGTGCCACAAATTTGGAAATGTACTGCGTTATGCAGTACCCTCATACAGAGCATGAATATCGATTGAGTCTTACTTACCAACAATTTCAAACATGGCTCAACTTGATCGTAATATTTCTGATTCAATTCTTAAGTGAACCGAGATCAGGGTGTTACAAATAACCACCCTATAGTGGTTATCCTTAATGATACCACTAATTAATATATTTGGATTATAATATATAAACTATATATATGATGAAGACCACATAAACTTAGAATAAAATTCCTATGGTGAAATTTTATGAAATTTCTCCCAGACCATAGTGTGTGTCCCAATAGCTTTTGTGTAAAATTTGAGGGCCTTTGGGTAGGTAGGCAATTCGATAGGAATTTCCCAAGCCACATGGTTAGGCAAGTTCTAGAAATCCCTTGGCCAATGCCTACACTTTACTGAGCCCACTCATGCCCAATTACATGGGCTTTGGACCTGATCATTTACCAAGCTAAATCCCATGGCCACAAAGACCATGCACGAGACTTGAAAAATAGTCCTCGTCCTAGGAAAGTTGTTCACATCACCTTAGCCCAACCTTGTGGGCCTTGTTTACCATGTCATGGGCTAAAACTTGTTAATTTTCATACCAAACCATCAGAGTGTTAGGAGCTACTTGTAACACCCCAATTTTAGTTTACCTAAAAACAGAATCAGATATGTTACGATCAAGTTGTGTTATGTTTAAAGTTGTTGTTCGGTAAGACTCAATCGATGAAATAGATCAAAACAACATTCTTGGTGTCATGAGAGTGAAGAACATTGTTAAATATGCACCAAAATACATCAAATATAAATAAAAGTAAGAAAGAAAATAACTCTATTGAGCTCAAGTGTGTATAGCGTTTAATTGTCCTCCGACCAAACTCGACTCAAAATTGTAAGGCCTACGTATATAATATGAAAAACGTCAATAACGAGTGTTACTGGTCCAATAAATAACTATTACAAACTAGCAAATAAGTATTCCATTACCGACGGAAACTTAGGAAACTTTAGAATTGCCTCACACTGTACCGGTGCACATGCATAGCTAATATTTATATTCAGACATACAACACTTACGCCCTCACATCATCCATATTACACCTACCATGGTACTCAAGTGGGAAAGGAAGCGGTTAAGCTAGTGCCACAAATTCTGAAATGTATTGCGTTATGCAATACCCTCATACACAACAATACCACAAGGTTTGAAGGAGTACTAATGTGGTCCATACATATCTCCATACCGCTCATTCTCTTATTAATAAATCCATAAAAATGCGTGTACTTATATAATTAATTTGTTTAGGGAAGTGGCTTGTCTCATACTTTTTTGGAGCTTCAGTTTGAAAACCAACGAGAGATCTCATCCTTCTAGTTTATTAAACATTTATATAAAACACTGGAATTGCCCCTCGGCGGCGTGGCTGAGACGGTTACTTTAAGATATAGGTAATGTAAATATAGGTAATATAAATGTAACATTCTACAACATGAATTGAAATACAACAAATAAGTCTCGCAACATATAATATGAATCATAACAATAAATCATGTTCTCTAAAATATAAAATAACTGTCCCACAGTTTCAGACCGTTTCCCATAGCCACATTTACAACAAAAGAGAATAATAAGGAAGTCCAAATTTTTTATTATCAATTCACCATACCTAGGTTGGTAAAAGAACCACCAACCACACTTCTATTCTTCAGTCCACACCCGCCCGAACCAGACCAGATGTTACTTTAAAATATAGGTAATGTAAATGTAACATTCCAGAACATGAATTGAAATACAACAAATAAGTCTCGCAACATATAATATGAATCATAACAATAAATCATGTTCTCTAAAATATAAAATAACTGTCCCACAGTTTCAGACCGTTTCCCATAGCTACATTTACAACAAAAGAGAATAATAAGGAAGTCCAAATTTTTATTATCGATTCACCATACCTAGGCTGGTAAAAGAACCACCAACCACACTTCTATTCTTCAGTCCACAGCTGCTCACCTACGGAGATAATTCTGCGTTAGTGATAAAACTACTAAGCTGCATAATTAAATGAAACAAGTCAATATAATCCCTATTATCATTTCACCCATTTTTTATTATTATTATCATTTCACAAGTCTTTTAGTAATTATCTCTCAAGTCATTCTGAGATTAGTAATTTGTCTCTCAAGTCATTCTTAGATTTATAAAAGTTGTCTCCCAACTCATTCTGAGATTAGAAGTTGTCTTCCTAGATTGGGTGTCTCCAGGTCTTTCTGAGATTAGTCATTGTCTCCCAGTTCATTCTGAGATTAGAAATTGTCTCCCAGCTCATTCTGAGATTAGGTGGTCTCCCATCTCAGTCTGAGATTAGTAATTTGTCTCCCAGGTCATTCTAAGATTAGGTGTGTCTCCCAGCTCAGAATGACTAATCTCAGAATGAGATGGGAAACAATCTGAGAATAAGTAATTAGTCATTATCTTCCAGTTCATTCTGAGATTAGAATTTGTCTCCTAGCTCATTCTGAGATTATGTGGTCTCCCAGCTCATTCTGAGATTAGTCATTGTCTCCAAGTTCATAATGAGATTAAAAAATGTCTCCCAGCTCGATCTAAGATTAGTGCCAACAAAGGCTACTAGTTTGGGAAAATACAACATTTAAATAATCATACCTTTTTGGGAAAATATAGCATTTCAAATAATTATACGAGTTTAGGAAAATATAATATTTCAAATAATTATACAGACAGTAGAACATTTCAAATAATTATACAGACCATACAACATTTCGAATAAGTATATGAACAGTACAACATTTCAAATAATTTATACAGACACACATAGTAATTTTAAAGGTGCAGCCCCGTTTTGGACTAAGTCAATTCCTTGGCCCCGATTGCGATTGCCTTATAGCGCATGGTGGTCGAATCTCAGCTTCAGGCCGACCAGGGCTTCCAACAAGGGAAAGTACAACATTTCAAATGACTATACGGACCTAGGATAGTTTGTAAGTGAACGCGCAGCTGTGACCAACGATCCTAATCTGAACGAGAACATAAAATTATACATAAGTATAATTTTATTCGAGTAGAAATGCATGCAACTAAATGGCTTAATATATATATCACTATTAAATTTCAATAATATTAAATGTGAAATTATTCATGTGATATAATCATTTAAATCCTACTTTTACATTAATTATCTAGATCATAATTAACACTTAACAAATAATAAAATAATTATTAACTTATAAACAAGTATTTAATTACTATTATTAGTATATTTTCTTTTGAGACGATAATTACACCACAATCTTGATAATTAAGTTTATGGTTTTAAATCTTTAATCGCTATCCTTATTCATAGCAATTTAATTAAATAAGTTGTACGATTAAATTATTTAAAATAATTTGTATTATTCTAATTCATAAATATTATTAATACAATTATTTTAAATTATTCGACTCAATAAAGTTTCAAACTTTATTTATTTTCATTATGCCATTTAGGTTCGACGCTTTTGATTTTTACACGATTATATTTTAATAACCTATTTTCTTCATTACTAACCCGTTATTAAAATAATCACTTTATTAACCTAATATTAAATTTAATATGGTAAAGGTAAAATCTTTATTTTATTAATTACTTATAACCCTCCGATTTAATTTAATCGCTTGAATTATGCCGATTAATTATCGACCGTTTATCATTACCGTATTTTTATTACTCGTGTCTGTCGATTTCGTCATATTAATTAATTAGTTTAGTAACTTCACCCATAACCCATTAAAATGATTATTTTTAAAGATTTATTATGAGTTCGTATTATTTTTTAACTCGAGTCGGTATCGAGTCAACCCATATTTACAAAACTGCCACCCTTCTTCTTCTTCTTCCCGTCGCCATTCTTCTCTTCTCCAAAAACAGGTTCATCCTTCTCCTCCAACCCTTATCTTGGCACCCAATTGAACCACCATTTAAACATCCCAACAAAGCATCAACAACAAGATAAAATCAGCAAGCGAAGAAGCCTCAAGTGCGTGTTTTACAGCAGTTAACCAAGACGACCATGTGCTGCACCATGGCGCCCAACTCCTGGCATGTTCTTCTTCTCCCAGCCTCAAGACCCCTCCTTTCTTGCACCTTGCTCCAATTCAGATGTTCCACGACCTCAGGCTGGCCTCAAAACAGTAAGGATCAGCCACCTTTGGACGTTGCATGGAGTATGGTCATTCTCCCCACTTCTGCACGTCGCTGCCATGAATTCCGGCGAGAAGGTGGTCTGTAGTGGATTGTTCTGGCGGCCTGAACTACTGTGATGGAACCCATGATGCTGTCGACGAAGCACAACCGGCATTTACCCCTCTGAAGCTTCCATTACAGCATCAATTGCAGCAGAACGTCGCCACTTCCGTCACCCTTGCAACTCCGCCCCCTCACAGCTGCAATTCCGCCACCCACCGGAAAACCAGGGACGTGGCGAGCCCTCCCTTCGACCCAGCAGCAAGAGAGGTCGTCGGGGTGTGAGGGACTGCCTTGCAATTGTTCTTACGGTCGCCCATCTTGCCAAAGTTTCAGGCTACTCGGCCATGGACGGGATTCCAATTTCAGTTTAGTTTAGTTCTTTTCTTGTTGATTTACAACTTTAATTCCCATGATTAACAAGCTTACTATCAATTAAAAATATGCATGCAAGAAAATTAAGAAGAGGGAGATAGGAAGGATACCCAAGCAAGGAAGAAACACCGGCAAGGAAGAGGAGAACTAGGCGGCTAAGGTGAGGAAGACGCCCCTACACCCGTATGTGAAAAATGACGTCCTCTTTCAAATTTATAAAAATGAAAATGACGGCTAGGGTATGTGAAAACACCCCTAGACCCGTATTTCATTTAACCGGGTAAATAATAAAATGGGTAAATAATTAACCGGGTAAAGAATATAACACGTTCGGTCCTTCCCAGACCGCGTTCGGTCCTTCCCGGACAGCGTCCGCATTCAAATATTATTTTATTTTTCACGGTCTTTACAATCTCCCCAACTTGGAAATATTTCATCCCGAAATATCATAACGGGCAACAGAACAATCATGATTAATTTTATTTATTTCTTCGGGATCAGTTCATGCTACTACAAATATAAAACTCTTATGCCACAAACAGGCTAGGGTATTTCCTTGCCATTTCTTGTTCAGTCTCCCATGTAGCTTCCTCTGACCCCTGATTTTTCCACAATACTTTTACCAAAGGAATTTCCTTGTTCCTGAGTGTCTTTATTTCTCTTGCCAGGATGCGGATCGGCTTTTCCTCGTAGGTTAAATTTGATTGTAGCTCTAAGTCTTCAAAATTGGTGATGATATGATCTTCATCTCGTACATATTTCTTTAGCATTGACACATGGAAAACATTGTGTACTCCCACTAGGCTTGGTGGTAATGCTAGTCTATATGCACAATTTCCAACTCGATCCAGGATTGGAAACGGTCCTATGAATCTTGGCTTCAACTTCCCTGATATTTTAAATCTGATCACCCCCTTCGTAGGAGATGTCTTTAGGTACACAAACTCCCCAACTTGGAACTCTAGGTCCTTCCTTCGAGTATCAGCATAACTCTTTTGTCAATCCTGAGCTACCTTAAGTCTTTGCTGAATGAGTTTCACCTTTTCAGTTGCTTCCCTCACCATCTCTGGCCCGACTATAACTGCCTCGGTAGACTCCAGCCAACACGATGGAGATCTACAGGGCCTACCATATAAGGCTTCAAATGGTGCCATCCCTATACTGGCTTGGTAAGAGTTATTATAGGTGAATTCAGCCAAAGCTAAGTGGTTCTCCTAGTCACCTCCCCAGTCAAGAATGCAAGCTCTTAACAAATCTTCCAAAGTTTGAATAGTCCTCTCACTCTGACCATCAGTTTGGGGATGATATGTTGTACTCAACTTAATTTGAGTTCCCATGGCTTTTTGGAAAGCTTCCCAGAAATGTGAGGTGAATAGGGGATCGCGGTCGGAAGCTATCTCCTTTGGAATCCCATGCAACTTGACAATATTGTCGACATACAATCCTGCCAGGTATTCCGTTGTCCTCATTGATTCCATGGGGATGAAGTGAGCTACCTTAGTTAGTCGGTCCACAACTACCCATATGGAGTCATGCTTCTTCTGAGTCCTTGGGAGCTTTGCAATTTGACAATATTGTCAACATATAATCCTGCCAAGTATTCTGCCATTCCCATTGATTTCGTGAGGATGAAGTGAGCTACACTTAGTTAGTCGGTCCACAACTATCAATATGTAGTCATGGTTCTTTTGAGTTCTTGGGAACTTTGAAATAAAATCGCATGTGACACACTCCCATTTCCACGTTGGTATTTCTAAAGGATGCAATAGTCCTCCAGGTAGTTGATGTTGGGCTTTTATCTGTTGGCAAGCTTCTGATATCAGTGACGACTTAGGTTGTAGCTCAATCAGTTGACTACTTTCACTTCTAATGGATCCACTGTAATTCTAGCTTTTGAGACAATATGGCCAAGGAAATTTACCTGCCGTCAACCAAAAGTCACATTTTGAGAGCTTGGCAAATAGTTGATTTTCTATCAGAACTTGAAGAGTAATGGACAGGTGCTTCACATGCTCTTCTTCATTATTTGAATAAACCAAAATGTTGTCCACAAACACGATAATAAACTTGTCCAAGTATGCGTGAAATACTATGTTCATGAGTGACATAAAGGCTGCTGGTGCATTTGTTAGATCAAAGGGCATGACTAGAAACTCATAATGTCCATACTGAGTTTGGAAAGCCGTTTTGTACATATCTGACTCCTTTACTTGCAACTGGTGATAACCAAACAACAAGTCTATCTTAGAAAATTTTCCAGCTGTTTTTAGCTCCTCAAACAAGTCATCAATGCTCGATAAGGGGTAACTGTCACCTGATATATTTTTCAATAGTCAATACACAGCCAAAGTGATCCATCTTTCTTCTTCACAAAAAGCACAGTGGCTCCCCAGGGTGAAGTACTTGGTCGGATGAAAACCTACCTGTAACAACTCCTCTAGTTGACTCTTCAACTCCTTGAGTTCTGCTGGAGCCATGCGGTATGGTGCTTTAGAAATTGGTGTTGTTCCAGGTGCTAGGTCAATGGCAAACTCCACTACCCACTTAGGAGGTAACCATGGAAGTTCTTTGAATACATCG
>JAURVB010011758.1:0-15720 GCA_033002965.1 Piper betle | reverse complement strand
ACAACATTTCAAATAATTATATGGACCTGGATAGTTTGTAAGTGAACTTGCAGCTGTGACTAACGATCCTAATTTGAACGGGAAAATAATATTATACATAAATATAATTTTATTCGAGTAGAAATGCGTGCAACTAAATGACTAATAGATATCATGATTAAAATTCAACAATATTAAATATTAAATTATTCATGTGACATAATTATTTAAATCTTACAGTACATTTTAAATTAATTATCTAAATTATAATACACACTTAACAAATTATAAAATAATTATCAACTTATAAACAAATATTTAATTACTATTTTTAGTATATTTTCCTGCGGTTATAATTTTTAATCACTATCATTATTCATAGCAATTTAATTAATTAAGTTGTTCGTTTCATTATCTAAAATAATTTGTATTATTCTAATTCAAAGATATTACTAATACAATTATTTTAAATTGTTCAACTCAATAAATTTTCAAACTTTATTTATTTCCATTATACTATTTAGGTTCAACACTTGTGATTTTTACACGATTATAGTTTAATAACCCATTTTCTACCTTATTGACTTGTTATTAAAATAATCACTTTATTTACATAGTATTATATTTAATATGATAAAGTGGAAATTCTTTATTTTATTAATTACTTATAACCTTCCGATTTAAGTTAATCGCTTGTAGTACACTGATTAATTATCAACCTTTTATCATTACTGTATTTTTATTACTGATGGAGAGTTCGTACAATAATTAAAACAACTAAAGATGAAGCCTAATGTCCATGTTTTATAGCACCTATCCAAGGCGACACCATCCTGCTCCAAACCAAACCTGTCCTTGTTCTCCCAACCTCAAGACCACTCCTTTCTTGCACCTTGCTACCAATTTAGAGGTTCAACAACCTCAGGCTATCATCAACCAGGAAAAAGAGCCACGTTTGGACGTTGCAGGAGTAAGGTAATTCTCCCCCACATTTGCACGTCGCTGCCATGAATTCTGGTGAGAAGGTCACTTGTAGTGGCCTGTGTCGGCGACAAGAACTGCTATAATAGAACCTTGATGTTGTCAATGAAGAACAACTAACGTTTACCCTCTGATTCTTCCATTACAGTGTCAATTTCGGTGGAAACCATCACCTTCATTACCCCCTTTCAACTCCACCCACAATAGGTGTAATTTCTGCCATCCATTAGAAACCACGGACACGACAAGCCATCCCTTCGATCACCCACCTTGCCAAAATTCAGACTTGTCGGCCATGGCGGGATTTCCAGTTTTCAATTTAGTTTAGTTTTTTATTGTTGATTTAAGACTTTAATTCTCATGTTTATCAAGCTTATTATCAACTAAAAAGACATATGAATGCATGAAAATTAAGAATAGGGAGATAGGAAGATTACCCAAGCAAGGAAGAATCCGGCACCGATAAGGAATAGAGAAGAAAATGAGAATGAAGGCGGCTAGGGTGAGGTTGACGCCCCTCATAAAAATGAAATGAAAATGATGGCTAGGGTATGGGAAAACACCCTAACACTCATATTTCATTTAACCGGGTAACCGAGTAAATAATAAAATATAATAATTAACTGGGTAGAATAACCAGGTAGAGAATTTAATATAATTAATAATATTAATTCTCCAACGTTCGATCCTTCCCTGACCGAGTTGAATATATATATATATATATTGATAGTCTTTACAACTCTGCTCAGCCAAAACTAATGCTGCCATTATTAGTTCACTGCCTCTATCTAGCTATCTCACTGCATTCTGATAGGCTATCCATCCTTGTTCTCTATCTTTTCCCTGACCTTGGAAGACAAAGTGGCATCTTCCATGGAAGAAAGTTACCGTCTTTCTCCGGCAATCTATCAAGGCTCCTTGCTTGGACATCTAGTTCGTGCTAAATATCACATCAAATTCTTGTAGCTTTAACAATATCAAATCAGCTACAAGTTGTTGCTGTTGGATCTCAATAGGGACATTATGCACACACTCGCTAGTAGCTATCACACTACTCGCTAGAGTGGACACTAATAGTGAATGCCCTAACTCTTCTATCTTACATCTAATTCTAGCTGTGTGTGTGTACAAAATAAATGAGTGTGTGCAGCAGAATCAAATAAGACTTATGCAGGTACAAAGCCTACTGAGAGAAACCTATCATGACTATCGTATCCTCAAGTGCCTCTGCCACAGAGGCTGCATATATCCTCACTGGTTGCTGTTGTAGTGGGGCAGGAGGTGCTGGCAGTGGTGCAACCTGAGTCTAAGCTAGCGGTGCCTGTTGCCTACCCGTTTGCTATCTAGCTTGCCCTGCAGCCATGTACCCCCTCTAGTTCTGTCCCCTATGTTGCTGTCTCAGTGGTTGTTGGTCTCCACCTCTCTAGCCTTAACCTTGGCCCCATTGGCCTCTATGTTGTGGTTGCTGCTAGGGAGATGGGAGTGCAAGTCTTTGTGGAGGTGTTGGGAGCATCAACTGTTGGGTTTGGCCAATTGGACAAGATGCGGCTTCATGCCCTGGTTGACCACAACTATAACATGCCCTAGTGCCTACTCTGTAATTTGTGGCTTGATATCCTGGCTAACTGCAACTATAACAAACATTCGTGCTTACTCTACATTCACCACTATGATGACATTGGCAATTCTGATAGAAGGGTGCTCTGTAACCCAAGACTTGGCCATCCATAGCCAAGTCTATGTTGTGGTCCGTTTGATGTTTCGGTTGTGGTCTCTATTCTAGCTATATGACCTTGGATGTTGCTGCCTATGATCAAAATCCTGGTGAGGTATAGTAGGAATAACTCACTCTACGTCGCTTGTAGCTCTCACTACATCACTGAAGGTAGCAAACTTTCTATCCAAATAGGTCATCCTCATGTCATGATGGAGGTCTTCATAAAGTTGTTCTATCCTTCTTACTTCGGTGGAGTCCAAATTTGGTGCAAATCTCCCTAGAACTCTAAAGCTAATCTCGTATTGCACCACCATCAGGGGCCCTTGCCTCAAGGTCTGGAATTCCTGCTCCTTCCTCTTCCTGACATTTAGCAAAAATGCTTTCCAACGAATTCTGCTCTGAATTCCTCCCAAGTGATGTCCTAGGGTTGACAGTGAGCAAATGTGAATTTCTGCACTGAATCCCACCACACTCTAACTTCGTCCAGGAATGCCCCTGTAATGATGCGTACTACCAAACACTCATATGGCCGATGATATCCACAAGAATGCCTCTTCCATATCCAACTTCTCAAACAAAGGTCTTCCACCATTATTCATGAACCTTTTATCCTTCCATAGCTCCATATTCCTTGCATCAACAGATTTGTTCAATCCTTCTCTTAGCTCATACTACAAAATCTGTGGTTCTGTACCTGTTGGTACACTGTCACATCCTACAGCTCCACTTCCACTTGCAGTCTGCCCGCCACCTACTACGATGAGTCCACTGACATGTGGTCCCATTCTCACCTGAAATGGGACAAATAGATGAGCCATTGTTGGAATAGACCTTTGTTGAAATGGATGAGGAGGCGGCGGCTGAGGGCCCATGGGAACTATCGGCTCTCCTCTTGCCTCTTCATCCACTACTGGTCTTTTCTTAGCTATGGCCACAAAATTAGCTATCTGTCTGATCTCTCTCCTAAAGTCCTCTTGGTTTCGTTGTATATGTATCTAAACTTCAGCTAACCTGACAATCGCTACATCTCTTACTAGCTGCTTCTGCTATAGTGACTGTCACGACAACTGTCTTGCTGATGGCTCTCATTGCGTCAACTAACAGAAATTGGGACACTGGCCTCTCCTAGTGGCATGGTGGTCGTCGGTTGACTAGAGGCTGCATCACTGTGACCATGGTCAGGAATTTCCTATCTAGGCAATGGAGGGGATGGGGCTCTGATCTACGTCCTACAATTCTATTTCCCCATCCTCCTGGTACTCCCTATTCTAATCTGATCACCATGTCACACCACTGTTTGTTAAGAAAATATGTAAACCAAAAACATTAAGATAGAAAAATACATGCCAGTACAGCTCGGAGTAGCTTTCGCACACATGTAATCTATAATACATCTACCATCTTAATCAACCAAGAGTTAGCTCTGATACCACGTCTGTAACACCCCATTTTGGTTCACACGTGAACCAACCTGAAAATGCAACTGGCGACTAAACCGTTCGCTAAATCTACTTGATTCGGTTAACCCAACCTAGATCTACCCTTGGCATCTCAAGATGAAGCAGCATGCAAGGCATGGATGAGATGTTTGGGTTCTAACGTTGCTCAACATGCATGCCATGATATGCAAATAAGCATACAAACAATCCAAACAAACAAAAAGTTCAAAAGAAATATCTATCTTGAAAATGAAACAGACAGAGTCTCCCCTAATAGTGGAATAGAGGCAACCTGTCAACAAGTAACAGTATAAATTACTAATAATAAATATCAAAAACACAATCCAAACACAGCATATTTTCACACTATAGTTATCCTCGCTCGGTAGCTCACCTGTTCCTTTCCATTCACACGCAAAACATTTATAGTAATCTCACCGAATATCATTTAAATTTCACAAACTACACATTCCAATGCACATCATCATCATTACATACACTCGGCAGGTACATGTGTCCGCGATTTCAGTGTTGCTCCTCTACAGTCCCGACAGCGTTCATTCCTCACTGGCTCTCACCTACATATATAGTAAAAATACGTCAATAAGGAGTGTTACTTATCCAGAAATAACTAATATCAATTTGACACAGGACAGCTGACCCTTTTCTTGACTAAAATCTCATATACCTCCTCAAGAACTCTCATAAGGGCAATAATGGGAGCCTCGACCTCATGCGGAAGTGTCCCCTATCCATATCATTCTCTTTCCTTGGCCATTTAAACTACCCCTTTGCGTGAAAATATCACTCTCTTTCCACTCAGTCCTATATATCCTCCGTATTACTCCTAGCCCTGAGTTCAAGGGCTGAATACTCTCAGGCATGTGCCTTTAGTACCCTTTGAAACCACAACTCTAGACATGTGTTGCATAGTAGTACCCGTGAACCTCCACACTTCTCCAGGTTTGAGGAACTCGAAGGTGGAGTTATCATGATCCCTTGGGAATGGAGTGGACGCTCACCAATTCCAGAGCTAACTTTGATAAACACACACCCTTTCTCAAGACATGGCTATCTATTTCACTCGTCACACATCTCACTGAAAATGCAAAAACTAAATATACATAGGACTGGGTAGGGAATTTAGTAAAATAAGCCCGAAGGCATTGTGAACTGGATCTGAGTTTTGAAAACATACTCGAGGGATCTCATCCTCAAGGGTTATTAATCCGGGAGTACGATCAGCTAAATGGCCCGTGTGGAGTGAGATATGATAAATCCACTACTCGACACGTCCTCTTTCCTGTTATAAGCAAAACACCATAGAATGAGACAATAAATTGAGAGCGAATCCTAAATGGACCTGGCAGAAGCTCCAAGCGTATCTTCGTGCTTAGGCGGCGAGCTCCTACTTCATACCTACACATTAAATCTAGAAGCTAACATCTGCTAACTGAATGATGCATCAAAGTCAACATGAACATCACACTCACAACACAATCATCATCTATAACAATCCACAATCATCTGTGGAACAATAATTCTAACTCATCTTATTTATACCAATTTTATTATATTTTTCTAAGTACGTTACAGTTGATTAGCATGCTTAGATTTTATTTACCTAATTAGATCACAAACATTCGTTCACTATCAATCAAATTATGCAAATCATCACTTCATTCACAATCAGGCATTTATGACGACAATTTATCAATCTTAACATGTTGTGCTAATCATCATCAATTTTAAATAATTAAATCGCAGGTAATTATACCTCTCTTCGTTGGCAATCGACAATGGCTTGGATTTTGTCGCATGTCTTGGAGATCGAATTCGGCGCCAGGCGGCGCCCGAAGTTCGATCAGGTTCGAGTGGGTGAGTTGGGCGAATAATCTAGCGAATTTGAGTGAATCCAGTTTTCCAACATTTTTGGCAGTTTTCCAGTGGTTTTTGGTGACCTTCCTACGATTTTCTAGTGATTGTTGCCAGCAATGACTATAGGCAGGATGGTGGTAGTATGGGGTACCATTGGAACCAGCATGGCTAGCCTAAGGCATCTACTACGCCAACAAGGTCGGTTGTAACGTCCCACCCTAACCAGCCAGGGTTTACTCAAAAATAAAAATGATGTAACAATAACATTCAAGAACATGAATCGTATTATGACAAATAAGTCTAGAAATGTGTAAGTAATAAAAATAAATCATGTTCTGATAGCATGCGATAATACATAAAAATAAAGTCCCATAGTCTCTGACTATTTCCCATAGCCACATTTATAAACAAGAGAATAAAAGGAAGTCCAATTTATTATCAATTCACCAAACCTAGGTTGGTAAAAGAACCACCAACCACACTCTTAAACCTCAGTCCAAAACTGATAAAACCACTAAGCTGTATAATTAAATGAAACAAGTCAATATAATCCCTATTATCATTTCTCGAGACTTTTAGTTCTTATGAGCCTATGTAGAGCTCCAATTATGCTAGGAGGGGTGGCCACCCCATCCAGCTCCAATCGCATGCAAGCGTAGACACGCTACGTGGCTCGCGGCATGTAATTACCGATATTTGCCATTAACTCACCCTCTTGGTATCACAAGTGCATAATGAGCTATCTTGCGCCATTGCGCCCTGTCACTCCTTTCAGCATGGGGGTAGGTATTCAATCTTTCAGGGGGTGCTGCCCTGTGTCGAATTGAGTCGACCCCATTGCACTCGGCACATGGTGGTTGGATTTGAACTCAAGTTGACCAAGACTTCCACATAGTAATTTTTAAAGGGTGCAGCCCCGTATCGGACTGAGTCAATTCCTTGACCCCAGTTGCACTTGGTGTATGGTGGTCGAATTTGGGCTTAGGCCAACCAGGGCAGCCATAAAGGGAAAATACAACATTTCAAATAATCATATAAACCTGGATAGTTCGTAAGTGAACCTGCGATTGTGACCAACGATCTTAATCTGAACGAGAACATAAAATTATATATAAGCATAATTTTACTCGAGTGGGAATGCATGCAACTACATTACTAATATATATATCATTATCAAAATTCGACTACTTAAAGCATGGAACATTCAACAATATTAAATATTAAATTCTCAAGATTTACAACAAGTGTAGTATGATAATTAATTATTCATCTGACATAATCATTTAAGTCATACTTTACATTTTAAATTAATTATCTAAATCATAATTGACACTTCACTAATGGTAAAATAATTATTAAATATTTAATTATATTTATTAGTATATTTTCCTTTGAGATGATAATTACTTAACCACGATCATGACGATTTAATTTACGGTTTTAATCTTTAATCATTGTTATTATTAAAAGCAATTTAATTAATTAAGTTGCTAAATAAAATTATTTAAAATAATTTATATTATCCTAATTCAATGATATTACTAGTACAATTAATTTAAATTATTCAACTCAATAAGGGTTCAAACTTCATTTATTTTCATTATGCCATTTAGGTTCAATGCTTGTGATTTTTACACAATTATAGTTTAATAACCCATTTTCTACCTTACTGACTCGTTATTAAAATAATCTCTTTATTCACCTAATATTAAATTTAATATGGTAAAGGTGAAATCTTTATTTCATTAATCACTTATAACCATCCGATTTAAATTAATAGCTTATAATACATCGATTAATTTTTGACAGTTTATCATTACCATATTTTTTATTACTCATAGTGATTTCATACAATAATTAATTAGTTTGGCATCTGTAACCCATAACCATTAAAATAATAATTTTTAAGGATTTATTACGAGTTAATATTATTTTTAACTCGAGCCATGTCGAGTCAAGTGTTATTTACAAGTTTACCATCTTCTTCTTCCCCGACACTCTTATCTGCTCCAAACCTCATCTTTGGCACCAAAAATAGACCCGTCCTTCTTCTCCAACCCTTATCTTGGCACCAAAACCAGATCACGTCCTCCATCAACTATAACCTTCCCCAACAATCCAATTGGAAGCCTAAAGTTTGTGCTTTACAACAACTATCCACGACAAACCCAATCCTGCACCAAGGCGCACGACGCTTGGCTAGCAGCACCGTCGG
This sequence comes from Piper betle, assembly GCA_033002965.1. Lineage (NCBI taxonomy): Eukaryota > Viridiplantae > Streptophyta > Magnoliopsida > Piperales > Piperaceae > Piper > Piper betle. Next base: position 7,511 of record JAURVB010011758.1, on the reverse strand, counting down.
GAATGCAAGGTGAACACCGTCTGGCCAGCAGCACTACCGGGAATGCTCCCTTTTCCCCGCACGACAACCCACAACCTTAAGCCAAGTGCTGTGAGCATGCACAGCATGAGCCTTGGCCGACGAACTGGTATGGATGTTTAACTTGACAAGCACCGAAGAAATTCCCCATGGCGTTGCCCACTATCCAAACCCCATGCATAGAAATCATAAGACGCTAGAGATTGCAACTCAGTTATACATAGCATAGGACGTTGATAAAACAACAGCAAAAGCAAGGCGATCACAAATTGATGAAGCAATAGAAATTAGCATGGCGGTCATGAAATGCATGTTTACCGGTAAACAAAACAGCAACTAAAATGAGTAAAAGAATGACAAGGAAAGCATACCGAACAGGACACAAAGGCGAGGTGTAAGAACGTCGCCAAGAGTGAAGAGCAAAAAGGAGAGAAAGGAGAAGAAAATGGGAAGTAGACAAATAGGGTGAAGGAAGACGCCCCCTTTAAAAAAGATGAAAATGACGGCTAAGGTATGGGAAAACACCCCAACACCTGTATTTCATTTAACCGGGTAGAGAATAAAATATAATAATAATATAATAATAATGATAATCTAACGTTCGATCCTTCCCAGACCGAGTCGAATATTTTATATATATATATATATATATATTCACAATCTTTACATCAGTGGAGGCGGTGACTCTCCGGTTGTCAGTGGTGGGTGAGGAGATCCAGCCGGGATGGATGGAGCTGGACTTCGCACTAGTCAGGGGAAGGTCGTAGAAGATGTCGAGGCAGTGACTAGATGGCGATGGGGGTGGCACGACAGCCAGTAGGGTTTGGGGGAGAAGAAAAGGGCGCGGGGTGCTGGCGGTGACTCAAGTCAAAAATAATAACTCACTCATAATAAATCCTAAAAAATACTAAATATAGGTGAATATTCTATAAAATATATGACACACCATAACACTATAATGACATGTTCTATAAGTAATAGTCCACCCAAATTGCCCCTATAATACGTCCTAATGCGTTATTCAGCCTAAAAATAATTCTACGATCACGTACATAAAAATATATAACGCATACTTTCATATACTCTGATATCTCATTTCTCAACATCTTTTCAACGTTATCATCATATACTCATGTACACTTGACCCTCATCGCTCATAACTCACGTTTGGCCTCGGCTCAGCTCGCGGTTCATGATATTGACTCGACTCAAACTAACGGTTGAACCGACTGGTTCGCTAATGTAATACTTTGATTCGACTCACAAGTTTTGCATTTTTCTCAGTTAAATACTCAATTGAGCATAGTGAATGCTTAGATGATAATTCATGATGGGGAACTTGAAGGGATGAATAACCAAATGAGCAATTTTGATGATCTACTGGTTCAAGTGAGGATGAACCAAGAACGGCTTATTCGGGATTTTTGTGTAACCTACTTCGTAGCTTTGAGGGGATATCACTTTGAGTACAACCCAGCTATCACTCCTCGAAAATAGTAATTTTATATTTTTATTTCTCTCATTTACTTAGTGCCTTTTTGAAATGACAAAGTGGGAGAAATAATAATTTACTGTTTACCGTATATAGGGGAGTGTGATAATTAATGTAAGGGGAATGTTTGTTTTAATTTTTGTAATCACATAAGCTTAATAAATGCTAACACTTTCTTATAGCCAAAGAATTTGTTGTTTGGAACACAGAACCATTGGATTTCTCCAAGCGTTGAGGGGACTTGTTGGGCTAAGGAGCTAAAGTGGAGAAGTTAATCTTCTCCAAGCGTTGAGGAGATTTCATGAGGAATTGGCCTAAAACATTGTTACAAGCTATATTTATTGTCACTATAAAAAATGGGGAGATTGTAAAGTCTTGGACGTCTCCATTTCTGATTATGATGATATCATGTCGATTGTATGATAATTTGCTCTATGATAAGGTTTAGAGGAATTGGAGAAAGGTTATTCAAAGTTTAATTTCACATGGAATAATTTGGGAATTTGGTAACATTTAATGGACATGGAAATAATGTTTATTGGACATGGCATGGTCTCGATCATGGAATCTTGCACGTTGTCTTCGACGAGGAAGGAAGATTTGATAGACCTTGAAGACCGGAATGTCAATGTGGAGCCTAAAACTTTGATTATGGTTAAATATATTTGAAATTAAACTTAAGAGGGTAAATTGTATGGGAGTTTGCAAGAGCATACTCCACATAAATGCTCAAGTGGTTGACTGTTATACAAGATATGGTATTATGAGGCTTTATAAGGAGCATGGTGCATGAAGGAAAAGGATGGCCATTGTGAAACCCCGAAAAAAATAATTATCTTATTTTGTTTAGGGTTTTGTAAATGTTAAAATGAACCATAAATAATATTTAATTGAATTTATTCTTAAAAATTAATATCATAAATTATCAATTATAACCTTTAAAGTACCGAAACAATAGTTTAAATAGTTTTATTTATTAAATTTTTGGGATGGGGACACATATGCATTAATTCAATAGTTAATTTTTTTTTACTTTTTATTATCACACAAATGCTTGGTGTTTAATATAGTTATGTGTGATTACGTTCTTTTATATAAAATTTAATGTAGTGATTTCTGAAATTCCACACATTAATAAAATTTAATGTAGTAACTTCTTGAATTCTACACATATTCTTCTATATAAAGGAGAATTCTGTTGATTGTTAAATAAAACATCAACTTAATAGTTGAGAGCACATTTTGCTTGCAAAGAGAAGACTTTAGAGAAGTTTCATTTATATTAAGATCACATGTAGTAGTTGCGGGTGCCTAAACAAAATTTTAGCTTCGTATAATTACTCGAAATGTTATATATTCTTATTCTAGAATCTTGGTAGGCCTGAGCCCACATTTGACCAGCATGCACCAAGCATAATCGAGGTCAAAGAATTGGCTCAGTCTGACACAGGGTAGCACCCTTAAAAAAATTACTATGTGGGAGTCTTGGTCGGCCTGAGCCCACATTCAACCACCATGCGTCGAGCGCAACCGGGGTCAAAGAATTAACTTAGTCTGACATAGGGCAGCACCCTTAAAATTCTTGAATGATTAAATGCTTGCGCTCATGCCGAAAGGGGTGACTGGGTGCAATGCACAAGATGGCTCATTATGCACTAGTGATACTAGAAGGTTGAGTCAATGGCAAATATTGGTAACTACAGGTTGAGGGCCACAAAATGTGTTTGCGCATACATGGGATTGAAGCTGGATGGGTGGCCACCCTCCCAGCATATTAAAAGCTCAGCATAGGCTCATAATCACTAAAAGTCAAATAAATGATGTTATGGAATATATTAATTTTTCTTGTAATTATATGACTTAGTGTTTTTATCACTAAAGCGGATTTGCCTCCGCAGGTATGAGCATAGAAGGATGGGTAGAGTCGAGATAGGTGGAGGATTATGTTATTGGACTATTCTTTTCTCTAGTTGTTTGCATGGCAATGGGATTTTGGTTCGGTTCATGGGGCTTAGATTATTCTGAGTATTTATTATATTATATTTTACGTCATGGTTTATAAATCTTGACAATTAATAGAAAAATTATTTATGACACATTTAGTTTCATATAGTAACACTTGGCTCATGGCTCAAAATGGGACGGGTCGTTGCAACCATTATCCGAATATTCAATAGAGATTTAACTGTTCTAAAGGGTAAGATAGTTAGGAAAAAGGTTGAAGAGTTTGATTGTGCGAATGCAAGCTTACGAATAATACGAACGGTTATTGTATTTGTATCTTTTGAGCGATTGTGTTGTAAAAAATCTTATTGATCTTGTGAGGTTGTTGTAACACTAATCTAGTGTGATTAGTGAGAGTGTGCTTGCACTAGTGGTTGTGTGATACTTCAGGTGTGGGGTTGTGTGAGTTGTTGTAAATACAAGTGGTCAATTTGGCTTGTAAAGTTGAGCTTGAGGTCAAGGAGGGACGGGCAAACGTAGACCGTGAAGCCGACTCAGTGTTGGGTTTGGTGAAGGAGAAGTAGCTTGTGTAGTACTTGGGTCCTTCGTGAAGGATGTGTTGATTGTAACACTGTGGTTGTAACACTCAAAGGTTGGTCATAGTAAAGCATAGAAGACCTACCTAACCATTGGATACAATGGTGTAGAATGGAGGAGTACAAGTTTAGAACCTTTTAAAAACTTCATGCCCTTGCAATTTTTATTCTTTAATTTGTTTGGGCTCATATACAAATTGTTGCAACATGTATGGTTACACATGTTCATCGGCACTTGTTGTGATTATTTGTATATAGTACCTTATATTTGTTAAGTATTTCCATAGGATAATATCCTTGAGATAACATATATCAGTACTAACAATTTTCTTAAGTGTTTTAGTTTTCCTCTACATAACGAAACATTTCTTTCAATTGGTATCAGAGAGTTCGGATGAAGGTTTTCTAAATTTTGGCCATCCGAAGATTCCTGATGGCCATGGAGAGAAATCCAAAAGCTTTAGAAAGACAATCATATACAAAAGCACCTTCTGATGGTTCTAATCATGTTTGGAAAAATAAGATGAGTGTTTTTCTAACATCGTGTGATTTTGATTTATGGCATGTTGTGCTCGATGGACATATGGATCCTAAAATTAAAAGATGATCATGGGATGAAAAGGCAAAGGGGTCTTGAAGAAGATGGTTCAATCCTTGACTTTGGAGAATGAGGGATTGAAAGCCAAAGTTCCAAGTCTTGAACCAAGGCATGAAGAGTAAATCTCTACCAACAAGGATCTTACACATAATCTTGAAGAAAATAATGATAAGCTACACAAGATGCTTGGTTGATCACGAAAGCTATTCAATATGCATCTAATTTAACAGAGTCCACTATACAAAATCAATCTGGGAGACAAATGTGGAGGTAATTTTAAGAAGTTTAACACTTTTGTTAATGCTTCTTGTAATGACTCGCTCGTTCCGAGCCACAAGCTAAATATTACTATATGAAACTAAGTGTCTCATAAATTAATTTTCAAGATTTTAAATATACCCATGACATAAAATTTAATTTAATAAATGCTTGGAATAATCTAAGCCCCTGAACTGAACCAAAATCTCACTGTCATGTAAACAATCTAGAAGTATAATAACAAATAAGAAAAAAATCAAAAGTCTAATCACCAAGTCTTCCAGTTGCCCCGACTTTACCCATCCTTCCATACTTACACTTGCGGGGCAATTCCACATTAGTAATAAAAAATCTAAGTCATATAATTACAAGAAACAAGTTAATATATTCCACAATATCTAAATTTGAATCTTTTAGTGATTACGAGCCTCTGTCGAGCTCTTATTATGCTGGGAGGGTGGCTGCCCATCCAACTATAATTCCATGTATGCGCACATACGCTACGTGGCCCATAACTTATAGTTACCGATATTTGCCATTGACTCACCCTCCGGTATCCCAACTGCATAATGAGTCATCTTGCACCACTGTACCCTGTCACCCCGTTTAGCACGGAGGCATATATTTAATTTTTTGAGAAATTTAAGGGTGTTGCCCCATATTGGACTAAGTCAATTCTTTGACCCTAGATGCGCTCAGAACATGGTGATCAAATGCGAATGCAGGCTGACGAAGCCAACCCTACATCCATTGGTCATTTTTGACGACGGGCATAGCTAGCCCGTTTGATTTTCACCTGCTCAATCAGCCATATCGATGCCTGTCTACCTGACCAGTTTTGTTCATGACTGTTTGCCCGCCAGCCTAAGTCTGGGTCCATACCTGTTGTGTTCCAGCCCAGCTAAGCGGTTGCCTAGCTCACCTAGTAGCTCAACTCAGCCGAGATGACTCGATCAGATTTGAGCGACTTGCCTTGTTGAGTCAATTGATCCTTTCCACTAGTTTTCATTCGGTTTTTCACTGTTTTCAATAATTTGAGGCTCCCTACACTAGTTTAAATAAATATTTATATTATTTAGTATATTTTGACATTATAAGTGTTTTTCTTTATTAATTATTTATCTGTTTATTTAATTATTCATTTATTCATTATTGTCTAGTTACTTATATATTTGTCAATTTGATTCAAGTTCATATGATTATTTATTATTATTGATGATATATTTAAATATTGATATTATTTTATTCATGTTATCATATCTTATTTATAAATTAATTATTTTATTATTTAATTTCTCTCTCTCATGTTATTTATTTATGAATATTTAGTCATATATTTATATATCTGATAATTATATTATTATTATTCATGATTAATTGCTATTAACAATTTATTCATTTATTTAATTACATAATTAATTTTTATTTTGTTTGTTTGTTGACTGAATTACTCATGTATGTGTTAATATTTATTCGCATTTAGTAGCATATTTATTTAGTGAAATTATATTATTATTGTTATTCATGAATAGTGTTTTTTATGTACTTATTATTCATCTATATATTTATGATTTTATTATTTTTTATTGTTTTATTTATTTATTTATCTATTTTCATAGGAGTTTAAAATGTTATTTATTATTTATTATTTTTCTTGAAGTTACTCATCCACAATTATTCATAGTGATTGTTCTTTTATTTATTGGATTTGTTTATTGCTAGTCATGTCTCAATTTATGTGCCATACATTTGTTTATTTATTTGTTCTACATTGCCCTTTTTTGAGTATTTATATCGTTGATGTAAGCACACACCAAGATCATGCTGAGTTGTGGATTTCAAAGTAGGTTTTTGAGTCTAAACTTGTTTTAAATGTGTAGACACGCTTCGAGCTTGGACCACAGGTCTGTTGGCACTCTTCCCAGATTTACTGCTCTAATCTATCGTGGATTTGATTTCAAGAGAGTTGGACGGATTAAGTGCTTTTATCGAACCCTACTTAACATGAGCCATCTAGATGCATTTTACTGTTGTGATTAATAAACTTCAAAGATGAGATTCATCATATTGTTTTTGAACTTAGCTCTACCTCATATGACCTTTAGGCCTACTTATATGGTTCTCTTCCCAGCCCTATATATAATTTTTATTGAGTTTTCAATGATACGAGAGTTGGTGAATTTGACCTTGCGTATACCATGAGTGCGCACATACACATGTAGCAGCGAGCTCTAGATTAGTGAGAGGAGTGTTCCATTCCCAAGGGATCTCAACAACTCTACGTCTTAAGCTTTCTCACAGCCGGAGTGGCACGAAGTAAATGGATACTGTTGTGTATAGTGCATGTCTAAACTTATGGTATCAAAGGGTATTGAATGCAACTACTTGACAGTTCTCGACCATTGTGCTCTAGGCCAGTAGTTACATTGAGGTATGTAGAGGGCTTAAGTTATGTGCTTTTCTCGATAGTGGGACCAGTTATTATTGAGAGGCATTTTCTGAGAGTGGCATAGCACTAGTTTAGTTCACAATGCTATTGAGTCTTTAGCTTGATGGCTACTCAGTAGATGGCCTTTGAGAGTTCACATGGAGAATATATATATAT